>FWCC01000145.1:27109-187140 GCA_900169235.1 Zarea fungicola | reverse complement strand
GTGGGGGCGTGGCACAAGTATTGGTTTTTATGCCTAGTTATGTCCGATACCACAATCAATTTAGATAAAGGCGCAGTTGACAACTGAAATTTTTCAAAAATCCCAAAGGCTCACTGCTCGCTGCTCGCCCTCTCGAAATTCTCGTGACCATTTCAAGAGTAGGTGCAGATCTAATCGTCAATTTTGCGTTATTCTGTAGTTTTAAGTTGTAACTTTGATCAAAATGGCACTCACTAGTCTTGTCTGCCTGTAACGAGCTGTCGTAAGCTCTGGATCAGACAGGCGCGCCGTTTTGATGTCAATTGCACGAGTTCCTCCACCTCCCAGCTTCCCCTGAGACACGGTTCGCAAGGACCATAATGAGCTCCCTCTCTAAAATACAAGCGACCATTCCACAGTGTCCTCGTCTCGCGACGTCCTTGCTAGCCGCCGCATACATAGGCGCCGCCTGCGCGCATCGAGCTGGAACAGCCGAATGATGCGCTCGTCTCCAATTCTTCGGGCCAGTGACAAGGGCGTGAAGCCTCCCCGGTCTAGGTAGGGATCGACACTCGGGTGCGCGAGCAGCAGCTTCACCATGTCGTAGTTGCTGTTTCGCACGGCCATGGCCAGCGCGCTGGGGCTCGCCGTCCCCCTCGTCGGCTCGTCTGGGTCGTCGATGAACGGAAGCAAGTAGCGCACGAGCTCCGTTTTGTTCTGCTCTGCGGCGACTGCGAGCAGGCCGGGCTGCATGAGAAGTTTGAGACGGCCCCCGAAGCGCCTGCGAATCGGGACAAACGTTAGAGGCCTGACTGGTCCATTCAATTGATTCGGGTCGGCTCCTCTCTCGATTAGGAATCGAGCCATCTCCAAGTGGCCCATCAGAACAGCCAGACGCAGCGCGGTTATGGGCTGGGCAAATACTTGCCGGACAACACCTTGTTTGTCGCAAGGGCCTTCCCTCCGTGAGCAGACATGCACCATAAAGGGGAAGATAAAGTCAGTATGATGGAGCGCGGTATAGCTGGCATCTATTCCCATGCGCTTCTTGTTCTTCTTGATGGCACGGCTAGCGACGTCGATTTGGTTAGTGGCTGCTGCCCAGAGTAGGCTTCCTCTAGATTCGCATATTAGCGTCACATGAACTTTGTAGCGGTAGTATTTCAGCGCGTCGTAGAATCTCCGGTTTGTGGAAGCTATTGTGCACAGCGCCCTGGTGCTGGTGAGATATTTGGCAACTTCAAGAATGAGTTCGCTTGGCAGAGAATCAAGGGATGTCCGCTCCGGCATGAAATGCAGCTGCATTGCTGGCAGCTTTCCACTGACAAGCTCCAGGCGGCTGTCTTCCTCCGGTGCTTTCCTGTCTTTGGCATACTCAATCAAGGGAGAAATTTCCGTCTCCTGCGGTATCATGACCGGAGCACTATTCATTATCTTGGCCGTCTTGCGGGGAATAATCCTTGCGTTTAACATCTGTTTCACGGCCGGACTTTGACGACGCTGCCGAAAACTCATAGGCTCGTTCATGGTTAGAAGAGGAAAGTTTTGCGAGGGCTTACAGTGTTAATGGATCCGTTTAACAGAAAAGAAGAAAGAAATATGCACAAGTGGAAGTGGAAATCGGAAAATGGGGAAAGAAAAGGCTGGAATAAAGTAGAGTTTGGATATTGCAGCCACGTTCGCGCCGCGACAGCACATGATGCAGTTGTAGTGTCGAGACGGTAAATGCCCAAAACAATGTAGATTTATTCGTCTAATCGAACAAGAGGTAGATTTGAGACGAGTGATGTATGATAATGTACTGATGACTGTATATACACCACTGGCTCCTATGCTCGCAACATCATGAATTCAGCAAAGTCGGCTCCATTATCAGCGCCCTTTTTTCGCTCCAATGCAATATGGAAAATTTTCCCTTCCGTAGCTCTTTACTCTGCCCGTATCTTACGACCCTCGACTAGAGCAACGGGACCATGATACTTTTTGCTGCCACCCCATAGGTAGTTGACAAATGCGAGAATCACCGTGGCTACGAAAATGGCAGACGCCCAGTTGAAGCCCTCCACGGTGACGGGGTATTCCGCCGGCCAAAACGTCCAGAAAAAGGCCCAGAATGAGAATACCACAGCGGATATGTTAATGGGAAGACCCCATCGGCCAAGCGAGAACCGGGCCGGAGGGAGTGTGTCGGGGTGAAAGATGCGGCGCCAAGCGATGCACCCAATGCTAAAGAGGTAGCATTGCAGCAGGGAAACGGTGACAAGAGACACGACCGCATAAAACGCAACGTCACTGCCGAGGTAGATGAGACTGAGAAGGATGCTAAAGGCTGCCGAGAAGATGTAGGCGTTTACGGGGACCTGGCGCTTGGGGTCAACCTTGGCGAGCCACTTGGAAAAGGGAAGACCATTGTCGCGCGCAAAGGCAAAGAGGTCACGGCTGACGGCGGCAAAGTACGCGAGCTCGCCAAAGACTTCCAGAATCAGAATGACAACAAGGAGAATGTTGAGCCACGGCTGGCCCATGGACTGCCGGATGACCCAGATGCCAGGGTAGCCCGTCGGGTCGTCGAGCGCGGTGGGAATGTCAACAATGTGGTAGCAAAAGGTGAGGAGGGTCAGGAAAATGAGGCCCATGTTGATGGCAAAGCCGATGAGCATGATGCGAGGGATCGTCTTGGCGGCATCGCGGACCTCCTCCGCCATGTGGGCTGCCGTGTCGATGCCGACGTGCGCAGAGACGCCGGGCAGCTGGCCAACCAAGATGGCCAGAGGCAGCGAGGACCATCCTCCGCGATTCTCCCAGAGCGCCCAGACGTCGGTGTGGCTCGCTTTGGGCACATTGACCCAGATTGGAGCCAAGAAGGCGACAAAGGCGAGAATGTGCAGCGCAAAAACGGCATTCTGCCAGTACGGCAGGGCACGCGAGCCTAAAACGTTGGCAGCTAGGGCCACCAGCGTGAAGCCTATGTTGATGACGGTAGCATGCCAGTTTGGCGCAGTGTAGCTTGCGTCGTTGACGCTGATGATGGCTTGAATGACGATGCCGACCTCGAACATGCCGCTCGCGTTGCCAGCCTGCCATGCCAGAGTTGACGTCCAACTAGACAATTCATGTTAGCTAAAAGAGTTTGAGTAGGTAGACCTGCGCCGTAATGGATTTATTCTCGGAAGAAGGGATCAGATAGGTGTAAGTGGGAAAGCAATGAAACATACCCAGTCAGATAGCTGAGAATTTTCTGGCAGCTCTCCGGCGCAAACTCGCTGACCCAGTGATACTGCGCCCCGGCAATGGGAGCCATGCTGGCCATCTCGGCCATGCTCAGATAAATTGGGATGAAGCCGACAAAGCACCAGATTAGTCCGTACATGACGGCTGGGCGCCCGCCGTCTGTCAAACCTTGGGTGAAGACAAAGATGTTAGTCTCCCACGCCGAGGTCGCCAGCGCGACGAACGAAACCATGGACAATGTACGAAAATGTCGAACGAGTTCCTGGCTTCGACCCATCCGCTGCATGGCTGCGACATCGCCATGTGTCGATTTGTGTATAGTATCGCCACCATCCTCATCGACGTACTGGTGGCCACCGTCCGCCGCTGTAGTCATGGAAATGGGACCGTCCTTGAATACGGTGTGCGACACTGTTGCAAATTCTCCGGATGCACTCATTTGGCAATGCTGTCCCAATACGGATTCAACTGTATGGCGGGAAGAAAGAGGGCGATGAAGTAGAAAGGGGTCCAACGTGGTGCGGGTTGTTTTCAGGGCACAGAAGCAAATGGACTTGCTGCTCGTATTAGTCTGGTGATGTTCCTCATTCAATTCTTTGCCTTCATATCCGTCGAGCTGACTCTATCGTCCGGCTAGGGGACAGGTGGAAAAACACTGTTCTCGGGGGATTTATTCTCTGGTCGGCTCTGGTTACAGCCCATCCCATGTCCTGATGTGCGACTAGACAGGAGAAGGGAAATCGCCCGCGCCCGTTACAAGTTAGACAGAAGACTACTAAACGAGGAAATTGGTGCTAGAGTCGAAATTGTACCAGGTTCGTGCCGTCCCATGGGTATATCAATGCTGAGGGGTGCGCCAGAAATATTCGATGAAGACAAATCGGCTTTGGGCAGCGTTACATCGCCTGGGCGGGGGATGCATATATTTGGAAGACGTTCTTCAAGGGCAAATTGGCTGCATCGGCCATTGAGTTGCCCGGGACCGCACAACCAGGCTGCTAGTCACATTGGAAAAGCTGAGACATTCTTGAGCCACCTATTCCACTCTTAATGTGACTGTCTGTGACCCAGAGGATTGGGACGGAAATTGTGGCTTCCAGCTGCAGTCATGATTCATCAGAACTAAAATGGGATGCCTCAACGTTGTAAAGGTATTTTTTAGATCCAGCCACAAGCCAATTTATTCTACGAGCAGCTCCGCCATGGCTTATTCTTCAGTTAAAGAATTCCAGCAGCAGGGCACGGACCCAGCAAGCCGAAGAGGGTGGTGCCACTCGGGAATCCTCCGTAACTTAAGTTGCAAACTACCTAGTACACCGAGCTAGTTCTACCAAGAGCTTCTGCAACGGGCAAGGTTGCTCATTTCCAAGTGCCTCCTTGCGCGATAGGCGGCAGAGAAGCCACACTTGTGTTTCTACCAGTTGGATGGTTCTGATTCGAGTCCATCCAGCCGGCCCGTAAATAATAACTACGATTCACAGTAGTCAGCCACACCAATATGGGATTAGTGATTGGCACCAGGGATTGCCGAACTCGTCAACAGCCACTTGCCCAGCATCACGCTGGCCAAGGCGTCCATTCGACCCCCTGGTCCACTTTGTAATCGTCCTTGTTTGTTACAAACCAGCACATGGGCCAAGCTTTGGAGCAACTTAATTGTAATTGTGTTGGTAGTTCTGGGCCAACGGGAAGTGGCGCGCGGCAGTTCAAACCGTTGTCATTCCGGGTCCAATGCGATTAAAATAAGTTTGGCTCGCTCCTCGTCTGATGTACGATGCATGTCCCACTAAATCGAAATCCTGCAGATTGCATCTTTGCTTTCAAGTTATCAACTATCTTTGGTACTGCCCACTGCGATTCTGGGGAAACTCGGGCTGCTGACTTCTGAGGCTGGCGAATGCATTCTACCTCGCCGTAGCTAGCCATGGCTGGCGACGACCACGGACCATGGTTGACGACTGCCATGATCATATTCCTGACCTGGTCGATTCTATTTTCCTCGGTGCGTCTATGGGCGAAGCTGCGTGTCAAAACGGCAGGGTGGGACGATGCGACCGTCAGCATTGCACTGGTAGGTCAAGAAAAGGTTCAAGGTAGACTGGCACAAATCCATCTAATGCTTTCAGGCCGTGTCCGTAATTCAACAAGCTTTAGTATACACTGCAATAAGCAAGGGCTACGGTAAGCCGAGTATGGCGGTATCACCAGAAAGCTTGGTCACCATCGACAAGGTATGCAACATTACCGGCGAGCAGACGGCTTGGATTTAGTTGACAGAATTCATTAGTACCTTTACGCAGCACACTTCTTCTACATTATCCCCATGGGTTTATCAAGAGCTGCATCCGCATTTTTCATCAGGCAAGTAGCCCAGCACGATGGACATTCCAAGCCAGCACGTATCATGGCCTGGGTGTCCGTAGCTTGGGCAGCGGCGTCTTTGCTTGTCATCGCCATTCGACCTCCATATTTGAGCCCATGGCTGGCTATTGACGGCAGGAGCACCGTTTTATGGCGCTGGGTTGCCATTGAATCGAGCGGGTTGGTTGTCGAGGTCGCCTTATGGACATTGGCACTCCATTTAGTATGGTCGTTGCAGATGCGAAGAAGCAGACGTATATTCATCATCGCTGCGTTTGGTGTACGCCTACTGTAAGACTATTCTTTTTTTCTTTTCTGTCCCTTACTTTTCCATTGGGCTCAAAACTAAGTTGTGCATAGGCTCATTCCAATTATTGCGATGCGTCTCATCTATCTAGCACCGAACAAGAACAACGATCCAAACCAGACAACCATAATATCTGGCATTCTCACATCAGGAGCACTCCAGTTCTCCATTATTGCCAGCTCTGTTACAGCTCTCAAGCCGTTCCTCACTGTATTTAATCAGCCCGTGTTCGCCTACCATGGCGCCATTTCTGGCCGCAGCGCAGACTCGGCCGACCCCTACTACAAACTAGAAATGTTTCGAAGAGTTGACCGCAAGGTTGAGGTGACGGACGACTCGGCCAACTGGCGACCTGACCATAATTCCACACAAAGATCCATCACAGCACAGCCTGGTAAGGCACTCACGCGCACCAGGAGCGAGGGCAACCAAGGCGCCAGCAGTAGCCAAGCGCACAATGGTTATGCAAACGGTCCTCCAAAGGCAGCAAATGGAAGCTTCATCTCCGAAGGAGGAGAGTCTGCCGATACAGGCGCATCAGATATCATGATAATAAAGAAAACCACCGAGGTTATGGTTCGTTATGAAACATGATTTAGATGGCCGACGAACACGAAGCCAGGCTAGAACAGAAATTTTCTAGAAATTTTTATTGAATTTAAATCTACATGCTGGATTTCAAGGCATTTTTGACATGGTATTATGAAGTATTCGGTCTTCATTCTAAAAGTGAAATAATTACTGGAAAAAATGGGAATGTCTTCTCTCACCATCACCAACAATGTCTCACGTCTACGAACATGCACATCGTTGCCAAAACAAACTAGCAACGGTTTTCACTAATCTCCATAACACATTTCAGCTCATTGGGTTTAAAAGCCACGATGAAGGCTGCATGATTCAAGCACCGCCATGGCGCTGCTTGACTCGTGTTTCGTAACATCCAACAGCAGCTTACGGCAGTTATGCACGCTAAATCCCCCGCCCATCACTCCATGCCCCATTGTATCGCGTTATTAATATTATAAGTTTATTCATATCAGCCCGCGCCAGCATTATCAGTATCCTTGTAATGCCTGGCTTACATTATGTATTGTGGCTTGCCGTTTTTCCTGGCCACTGACTTGGCGCAGGGCACCTCCTTTTGTGTGGGGAACACGACGATGGCGTAGGCTGAGTCGGATTTCAGACATTCAAACACAGTATGACTCTGGGAATATCCCCAGGAAATAAAGTGAGAAGAGCCAGTTGATGCGGCACTTATAGGTAGCAACCCCAGAAGACAAAGGCTGCCAGCCCAGGGCCAGAGGGTTGCAAGGACAGGATACCCCTGAACATACTGGGTACACATCCTCTGGGAACACTGCCGGCCGGATGGAATTGCCCGGCATTGCGCCCAGGCCGGCAGATCACAGGCCGGACCCCCTGCCTCTGCGAACAATGGGATACTCGTGTCAGACGTGCGCACGCCGCAAAGTGAGATGCGACAAAACTGTGCCTACATGCGCAGCTTGTCGAAAGAGTGGCGCGCAGTGTCTCTACGAGGCGCCGCCACCACGAGGCAACAAAAGGCTGGTTCATAAGGAGGTCCTGGAACGGCTCGCCCGTTACGAACGGACTCTCCGACAACACAACCTGTTGGATGCTGCTGATGACGCTAGCGCTACAGCCGCACATTCGTCTTCTCAAGGCGCTTCTTCCAAGGAGACGATATCTTTTCAGTGGAGCACCACTCCAGGACAGGACGCGGGGGCTGTGATTGCAGGTAACAGGGGCAAGGCAAGATACGTAGACGGCAGTCTCTGGCGTAATATTGGGGTTGGCGATGAGCAGTTGGCTTCCGATGGCGAAGATCAGATTGATGCTGGCGAGCAGGAAGCCGTGGCAGGCATTTCGACCGTTGCGGTGTCGGATCCCTTGACAGACGCATTTGTTGGTCCACAACAGGCACTGTCCCAGTATCATCCTACCGCGGAAGCTGCCATGATCATGTGGAATACCTACACGGACAACGTGGAACCCATCACCAGAATACTACATGTGCCTTCCTCAGCTGCTACGATAGAGCGCGTCGCCCGGGCGCCTGAGCTGGCCGATGCGCGAGACAAGTGTCTTGCATTCGCCATTTATCACTTTGCTGTATTCTCCATGACAGAGGCAGACTGCGTGGAAAAATTGAGCCAGTCGCGCTCAGATCTAATGTCGGCATACCACTTTGCGACGCGCCAGGCCCTCGTCAACGCTTCGTTTCTGAAAACAACGGATTTGGCCGTCTTGCAAGCATTTGTGCTGTTTCTCCTCCCAAGCCGATATACGTACGATGCACACACGTTCTGGATTCTCACCGGCACTGCCTTTCGGCTCGGGCAGCGCATGGGTCTGCATCGCGACGGCGCAAAGCTTGGTCTCGCACCGTTTGATACGGAAATAAGACGGCGGCTCTTCTACCCACTGCTCTCTCTTGATGGTGTTGCTAGCCAAATGGCCGGCTCTGCCATGTCGCCATTCCAGGGCACTTGGGATACACGGCAACCACTCAACATCAACGATGACCAGATATGGCCGGGAATGACGGAGTGGCCGGTGGAGAAGACCGGTGCCACGGACATGATGTTTCGTCTTTCACGTACGTGTATAGGCCAGGCATTTGCAGCAGCCGGTCAGATGCAGACTGGTGGACCAGGCGGCCAGTTCACCAAAGTAAGTGACGCGCAAAAGGCGATACAGGAGGCTGAACGCGAGGTGGAGGAAAAGTTTATTCGATACTGTGATGTCATTAATCCGCTGCACTTTTTATCCACTGCGCTGGCCAGATCAGGCATCCTGGCGATGAAGCTGCGTGTATGTCTGTCCAAAGCGCGCAACAAGACGGCGACGGAGGCGGACAAGCGGGAGACGCTGCAGCTTGCGCTCCGCATCTTGGACACGGACAATGCAGTGTGCACACAGCACAGCGTATCCAAGTTTCGCTGGCACACGCAGTCATTCTTCCTCTGGGGAATGTGGGACTCGCTCACATATGTCCTCAACAGCTTGTGGAAGGAGACGGCCGTATTCTCCGCCGCCGATGTCGACTCGGCGTGGGCCAAAATGTTGCAAGTATACCAGAACCACGAGGAGATGCTGGAATCTAAGCAGACGATCAACGTGGCATTTCGCAAATTGACACTAGCTGCGTGGGATGCGCACGGTCAGGCATCAGGTAGACACGCAGGCGACGAGCCTCATTTTATTGTGGCACTGCGGCAGAGGCAGGAAAGAAGAAAGCAGCGTGTATCACAGCTAGCCGCTTCAAACGCATCAGGCACCTTAGTAGATACCGATATGATGACCTGGCCGAGCGGTACTTCGTCGTCTGAATCGCCATTTGACTTTAATATCGATGATGCTGACTGGGCGTTCTGGGATGGGCTGCTTGGCCGCGGCACCACATGACCATGAGATGTCTAGCAGGTTAGTGTTCAGGCAATTATTCCACACATTGCGCGCAGAGATATGCCGACTTCAAAAGCACTGGTCGCCCACTCGTCAAGGCAGCCTCGCCCTTTGGTGGGTACGTCGGCGGAGTACTCGCCTTGGTCACTCTTCAAAGGAGACAATGGACCGAATTAAAAAGGATACAAAAGGAATTCTGTTTTCTGGAACCTCTATGATAAAGTCTAATTGCGAGACTTGCGGTACGTCAACTGGTCATAGGCAAATATCGCGCCAAAGCCGAGACCAAGCGAAAAAGCTCGCTTAGAAAGACGGGACAATACAGATCAGAGATAAACCTCCCTGGTTTTGTTGTCCCAAAGATTTTCTTTTCACGGAGTTGCCCAGAAGATACACAGTTGGCCCCTGCAGATGGTGCATGGATGGCGTTAGGAAGCGCAAGCTGGATATTCCCTTCCAACAGCAGTAAAACTTCTCCGCGTCCTTCTATGGGATAACAAACACCATATAAACCTTCTAAAGCTTCACCTTTAACCTCTTGATAGGTCGTGAACCAGGAAAGGTTCTGAACGATATGGTCGTCGGCGCCGGAGTCTAGGATCACCACATCTGGCACTGCTTGGTGCTGCGAGCGCATGCTTGAGACAGCCTGTTCCGATTGAACCACCCGTGCCATGCGACCGACCCATGACGCGAGGCGGCTGCTTTTGGGCATCGCCGTGATTGTCTTGACCAGTTGACGTACCGCAAGTCTCGCAATTAGACTTCATAATAGAGGTCCCAGAAAGTAGAACTCCTTTTGTATCCTTTTGAATTCGGTCCATGGTCTCTTTTGATTATTTTTTGTCGAAATTAATTAGATCAAAGCCATGTGATTACATTGAACCAGGATACGTCATTATTGCCCGTAGATGTCTTCTTGGTGGCATCCGCGCAGTGACTGGTGGTAAGTATATCATCAATAACGGCCCGTGATTGGCCAGATTCTCGGGTGGCCTCCGGCCGAAGCTGGCAATCTGCCCGGCCGAATCCCTTGCTGGGTGTCCGAGATTCGCTGCGTCCTTGGCCGATTTACACGGTCCGGTCTGCCCGAGTATTGATATAAATGGAGTCTTTTCCTCTTTGTTTATTTGCATGTTCATTGCCATCAACGGGTACAACACCACCATCGGGACAATACGAGCAACGCTTCCACTTACAAGCTCTACCTCAACACTGACGAACCTTTGAAGAACACATATACACACATACACACATACACACACACATATACATATATACACATACACAGCAGATTCATATCATGCCACAACTTCGCGTTCTCATCGTCGGTGCCTCCATCGCCGGCACCTCTGCCGCCTACTGGTTCAGCAAGGCCGGCGCCAAAATCACCGTCATCGAGCGCTTCGCCGAGTTCCGGCTCACCGGCCAAAACGTCGACATCCGCACCGTCGGCGTCGAGGTGATGCGCAAGATCCCCGGCATGGAGGCCGCCGTCCGCGCCGCGACCACCACCATGGACAGCATCGCCTTTGTCGACGCCCGCGGCCGCTCCTTTGGCACCATTGGCGCCACGGGCGACCCGGACCAGCAGTCCCTCGTCTCCGAGTACGAAATCTTTCGCGGCAAGCTCGCCAACATCCTCTACCAGTACACCAAAGACGACAGCAACGTGCGGTACATTTTCGGCGAGCAGCTCGCCTCCCTGACACCACAAGGGGAAGGGGAAAACGGACCGGTCGCGGTCGAGTTTGTCAATGGCCATGCCGCCGAGGAGTTTGACCTCATCGTAGCCTGCGACGGCGCCACGTCGAGGACACGCGCGCTGGGTCTGGGCTGTGGTGTGCGCGACCACATCTACGCCACCAACCACTGGGCCGCGTACTTTGACATTGGCGAGGACCTCCTCGGCGACAGCAGCAGGGGGTTGGCCCTGGGCTACAACGCCCCCGGCGGGCGGATGGTCGGCCTCAGCCCCGATCCCGACGGCGGCTGCAAAGGTATGCTCATGAGCATTGCTGCATCCAGCGAACGTGATATCATGGGTCCCTTTCGCGAAGCCGCGCAGAAGCAAGACCGCGACGATGGCAGCGGTGATGATGCGCTCCGCCGGTTCGTGGTTGCGCACTTTCGCGGCGCCGGCTGGCGCACCGACGAGCTGATGGAGCACCTCAAGGCCTCGCCCGCCTTTTACGCGAGCGAAATGGTCAGGGTCAAAACAAAAACGCTCTCCCGGGGAGAGTACTTTGCGCTCGTCGGCGACGCGGGCTACGCGGCGCCCACGGGGGCGGGCACCACCCTCGCCATGGCCGGCGCGTATGTCCTGGCGGGGGAGGTGGCCGCGCATCCCGGCGATTTGAAGGCGGCCATGGCCGCGTATGAGACGACCATGCAGCCCCTGATTGAGGAGATGCAAAAAGTCTCGCCGCTGTTTTGGAAAGTCATGGCGCCGCAGACTGCTTGGGGCATTGCGCTGCGGAACAGAATCTTTCAGTTTGTCTGCTGGACGGGCGTTTTGAACGTGCTGCAGAGGTTGTTTGCCGGTGCGTTTTCAAACACAGAACAGCATAGACTCCCAGAGTATGAGTGGAAGCGATAGACAAGTTGAGAGGAAGCCGTGAACCGATTTTACTGGGCTTCATTTGCTAGTTCATTTCTTTTTTTTTTATTACTCAATACGTTGCCTCCTTCATTAATTGTGTATAATCTAAATCTTCTCTAATTCCTTCTTTTATTTACATTAGCCACTCATCTAAACGATTAAATTCTTGCGCTGCCACTTGCGCTGGGTCCCGCCCATGCTTGCGGACAGCAGGCACTCGCTGGCTCTCGCTGATATCATTTAATGCTATGCCATCGCCCGTCTCGACGAGACTTGTCAAAGACTCGTGATATGTGTACCCGACCAGCGTCTTCTTCGTTCGTCTCTGCATAAACTGCGTTTCCTTTTCGGCCGCCACCTGGTTACGGAGGCTCATCGTCACCAGCTCGCCAGACAGACCGGCATAAATATTTGGCGACATTGGTGACGCTCTGGCCAGAGTATAGACAGGGGAGGCATCCTGGTAGATGTTGGGTAGGTAAATGTTGCAGTTGGGGCGGTAAAAGTCGGTTCTCGCCAGGACGTGGCGGGTGCAAAACTGCCCAGTCATGAAACAGCATCGTGCCCTGTGCGGGACGGAGGGCGGCGCGAGCCAAGTCAGTGGCTTCGGTGTCGGGCCTAGAGGGTTCTTGCTACAGGGTACAGCATCTGTGTAATGGTAGCTTTTCGTCCATCGATAGTCAAAGATCTTGAGTACCGAGGTGCGAGCACTTCCGGCGATGAACCGTTGGGTTCCATCAGCGAGCAACGGGCCAATGGGCGTGGTGAGTTCGAAATGGTCCTGGTAAATGGTATCGATGGCAGATGGCGTCCGGAGATCCTGTAGACGAATAGTGCCATCATCATAAGAGCTGAGGGTGGTGTATGCCGAGCCGCCAGGGAGGAAACTTGCGTCGAGGGCTAGGATGCATCTTGATGTCTGCGTCTGGTGATCATTGTAAATGTACGACTGTGAACAGCGAGATGACGCCTGCACTTTGGCAGAGTTGGTAATGACCGTCCCTGAGGGTGTTCTTGTGAGATATCTCAGGGGTTGAGTTGTCCCGCTCAAGGCCAGAGCGACATCCCCATTCTGTATATTGCAGACTTGGCGGATTTGCTGAAAAGGTACACTTTCCTGCATGTTCTTGACACTAAGGCTTTCGGCAGGATGGATGACAAATTCGGCCGGATTCCCATTTTCATCCAGGCTCAGGTCCTTTGGGTTTGGCCATTGCTCGAGCAGAGGATAAAAGAAAAGGCTGTCCTTGGTGGCAACCGCAGCCGAGTACTGAGACATGTTGGCATCAATGTGCTGTACCTCTCCTTGCTCGGTGGTGGGATTGTCCGTCGGCCCAGGTTGAAGCCAGGCAATCGTCCTACCCATATCCTTCTGGTGTGTAGACAATAGCTGCAAGTAGCCGCTGGCTCTACCAACAAGCATCATCTGCGCCTGTTTTGTCTCTGGATCCTTGAGTAGAGCAAGGGCAGACACATCGTCCTGGCCAGCTTTGAATCCGGCCATTTCACCCTGTACATTGGTCCATTTCTCCTTTTTCGGCACCGAGTGGTGCAATTCGCGCCATCTTAACACTACATCCTCGCCGATACCCCATGCTAAAAGCTCATGCTCAGCTCTGCCTTGCGTGTGCGACGAGGCATCGAGAATGACACTTGGCGGGAATGTCTGCGCAGGGCGGCCTTGACGTCCGCCTCGCCCACCACGGCCTCCTCTGCCGCGGTTGCTTTGTTGCGCCAACTTCTTGGGCGATACCAAGGAGGATAATATGAGAGCACGCCGTTCCCACGCGCGGTTCTGCCACGACAAACGTCTGGCTACCGTTTTCCAGTTGCCTGGCGGCAAATTGCGCGAATCAAAATGGGCGCGCACAAACACATTCCACCCGTGGTGCTCAACAATCTGCTTGAGAGATTTCGAAGTCTGGGCAAGCCGGCCAAAACTCTGAGCCGTATCCAGATTCCGAAAGATGATGCGCAGCAACGCGATGGGCAGAGTATCGAGCCGTGTCGGGCTGTCGAGACTCAAAGACGCCAAATTGGGTAAGGCGTCCATGTTAAAATAAAATACTCTTGTGGTTAAAAATTCATGAATTATTGGATTCCATTTTTGCAAGTCGGAAGCACATTGACTTTTTAAGAAATACCCAATGCAAAACTTTTCTGCTGGTGAGGCAGGCTGGACAATGTCCGCAATATCCTTGAAGCAAAACCAGTCATCTTAGGCTATACAAGTGGGCCGTTATGTGAGTCAGAAGGGTTCACAGGGGCAATACAGCGCTACTGCTGCAGCCACGAGGATTTATTACAGGGACTGTGAGCCGCTCTGAGACGATGACTCCAGTTGACTCCAGTTGACTCCAGTTGACTCCAGTTGACTCCAGTTGACTCCAGTTGACTCCAGTTGACTCTCGGTGACTCTCGAGTGGCTCTCAAGTTACCGTCTATAATCTTCGGAGACTACCCGTCTCAGATTGGTAAAAGGACAGGATTTTAATACCCGGTACGAGCTAAATTGCTAACATGGTTGCCTTTAGTTTCATCTTTATTCCATGTCATACGCCCGAGTGAAGAGTGTGAGGATGAATCAAGTTTGGATTATTATTCAAAATCTAAGCAGTAGCCTTGAAAGCAGCGTAGATCTGGATAGCTGTCGTTGCACCAGTCACCACAAAGCTGGGGATGACACCGTTGGCAGCGTACCAGATGGCACTACTGCCAAGAATGGTGGAGAAGAGGCCGGCAATGGCCTTTTGGATGGGGTCCTGAAGGACAGCTGGGTTCTTGGACCAGTAGTAGTTGAGGAGGCCTATGGTTGATGCTCAGTATTTAATTACGGTGCGCTGGCAGGCATGGGCTACTTACCAGCGATGAACAGGAAACCACTGCCCTGGTACCAGCCAGCCCTTGCGCAAGTCTTTTGCCTCTGTGCGAGAGCCTTGACGGTTGCGTGAGACTGCCAGTCGCGGCCATCAACCTAGTGAGATACGATTAGCCAACACCAACCAGTGCGGTCGGTAGCTTGCGCAGTGAGGGTTAAATACAGTGTGAAGGAACGACGTCAGCAGCCAGGCGGCGGCAGAAACTTCGAGAGCGCTAGGCATGATGGCGAATTTATGAGATTGATATGTAAGTGATGAAGGATTGATTCTAAAATGGCGGATGCGATGAGCTAAATCTGGGGGAGATGCTATGCTTAATTATTAATTATGAGATGGAGCCAGCCTCGGCTATGGATCCGCCCACTATGGTGAGACCGAGCCTCCGCCCCGAGTTGTTGATGATGCACCTAAGTAAACAGTAAATATATACATATATATATATATATATATGGTTTATTCTTATTTACTCTTTTTGTTGGGCTGTTTGAAATAATCGGCTCAAATTTGTATTTCGACTGAATTCCGTCTTTCACCAGTAATACCTCCCATGATGACCTCATCATGCCATAACGCGTTATGCTACTCCATCAGCCGCTGCTACCAACTCAGCTCAGTACCTGAAATATTAGGAGTCAAATTTTAATATAGGTCATCTATATCATCAGCCAAATACTTGGCTAAATATTCAACGGATACTTCAAGTCTTTTCCCGTACACAGGCGCTGTTTGTGTTGCAAAAAATAGTGTAGGGTAGGCTCTCATCACGTGGATTGGCGTTGACCCGCGATCCATTAACGCGTCCCATCAAACACGATAATCCAGCGCTCTGGTAACAATTGCGACCGTGACACCCCGACCCCAGAATCGCGTAAATCAGGGAAAAAAGAAAAAAAAAAAAACAGCCCAATATTTACGCTATGAAAGACAGACCCAAATGTCCTACGCCGTAGCGAACCCCCGCGCCTCGTCGCCCAGCAGCGGTCCGCCTTCCTCAGCGACTGTTTACGACTTTATATGCCTATTCACGCACGACCTGCGCCGCAAGCAGAAACGGTGGCAAGATGGCAAGCTCAAATACCACAGCTTCAACAAGAAGATTATGGTCTATGACGACCGTGGCCACTTTGTCGGAGATGGCCACTGGGACCAGGAGGGAGACTTGGCACCGGGCGACGAGCTCTCGCTGGATCGAGGCATGGCGCTTGTCCAGGTGGAAGACTGCACGGGCGAGAAGCAGCAGGATCTGACGGAACTTTTGGATAAGAGGGCTAGAGAGGTGGAAAAGCGGCGACAAATTGCAGCGGCAAAGACGAGACCAACACCTCGGGCTTCGGCTTCGTCCCTCGCCAACGGCAGCGGAGGAGCTCAGTCGCCAGCACCACTGCAGCAGCACCAGCAGCGGCGGCCACTGAGCTCGCTTGTGCAAACTCCTGGACGAATCGGACGAGCGGCAATACCAGCACACTCTCCGTTCGAAGCACGGCACCAACAACCGAGACTGCACCAAAACAGTGTTCCCGTGGATTCGCAGCCCACGGTGGCAGCTCGGCCTCCTCCAGCACGAAAGCGACAGTCGTCACCACCGAGCAAAGCTGGGTTCGCCAAGAACTTGTTTGGCACTAGTTTGAGCCTGTCTGCCTGCCCAGGGCCGGAGCTCATGGCTGCTAGGGCACGAGTGCACCGAGCGCGAATGCAGTCGCAAATGGAGATGGAGGCACCAATAGCACCGCTGCAAGAGGAGGAGGCGGAGGAGCCGCCGGTAATGCAGAGCAGCCCGCTGTTTGTGCAGGAAACTGAAGCGACTACGCCTTCACGGCCGGCAAAAGAGCCTCGTACCATGGTACTACCCGCCACTCGCGCTCCCATTACCACTGCACGTATGGCCATGCGCGAGGTGGAGGACGCTGGAAATCGCAACGGCGAGCTGGATATCGAGGAAGAAGAAGAGGTCATACAGCAAGAAAATCCATCGAAAAAGCGACGAAAAGACGCGCAGAGAGCAGAGCGCCCACGTTCTCCTGTTTCTACCAATATTCAAAATGTACAGGCTGAAGAGGAGCCCAAAGTACCAGACAATGGACCGAAGCGGAAGAAAAAGGACAAGGAAACATCACAGTCACGAAAAAAGCGACCGTCCCCGGTGCCGTTATCAGAAGCAATAATCATTGATGAAGAATCAGACGAAATAGTGGAAGAAGCACCTCGACAGCGGGAGCCTCGAAAAGAAAAACGGGTTGCAGCAAAGACGAGACCAGCAAAGGCAAAGGAACCAGAGAAACTGCCAGCGGAAAACACGGAAGAGCCTAAACAAAAGGAACCGAGAACTACACTACGCATACGCTCAAGGCAAAAGAGGGGATTACTGATGCTGCGGGAGCCGATCGAACCACTACCAGAACCTCGTCAAGCATCGCCCGAGATGGACATGGATGAACGAGTCGACAAGACGCCATCACCAGAGCCAGTCGCGCCACCACCGCGAATGGCCAAGTCTGCATCGCCAGTGCAGGATGAGGAAGAGGACGTCATAATTCCCAGCCCTGAGCCGCCTGAGCCGCCTGAGCTGCCTGCTGAGAAGCACTCACAGGTTTCAGTAATTCACATGCCAGTCGTGGCAAGTGCGCAGCCAATAGCAGAATCAAGCAGTGATGATGACCTACCGCCGCCTCCGAAAAGACGAGCCACGAAGCGAAGGATGTATAGTCCTGCGGCAGACCCAGAACAGCAAAGCGAGGATGAGCCGAAAAAGAAACCCAAATCCAAAAGACGTCTTGCCAAGCGCATGGTTGATGACGATGACGATGACGACAACCGGGATGAGCCAATTGAGGATGAAGATGAGCCACAAAGACCGAAGCGACAACGAAGAGCTACGAAACCAATCTACGATGAAGAGCCACCAGGCTCGACGAGCGAACGCCAAGAAGAAACCGAAGCACCTACCAAGGCAGAAGGGCCCCGTCTTGCACGACTAGCACGCAAGGGTATCCGGAGTAAGGAGATTCTTGGATACCTTCCGCAAGGCACTGAGAGTCTGATTCCCGGTCCGTTTGCATCGGCAGCCTTTCGACTTGGCGGGCCGCCGGTTGTGTCTGCTGTCCGTAGCGAGGCGCCGGTTCGGATTCCGGATTCGGTCCCAACAACTGCGGCGCCGCCTCTACCTTTGGCTCCGGCTCCTACGGTACTGGCCCCAACCAAAACACCGACAACAACCTCAACTTTATGCGCGGCCCCGGAAACTACAGCACAGGCTTCTAAAGTGACGGCTTCTACAGCCGTGGCCCCAACTGCAGCTCCAACTGCAGCTCTGAATCATGTAGCACCAGAGCCCAGGGTCGACGTACCAACCGCCGCAGAGATTTCTGCTCCTAATCCGGTGATGGAAGAGACGTCAATGGCCCCAATCCTCCCAGAACCTGTGCCCGCCTCCCTCGAGCAAGAAGTGGCCCTAGTAGTCGCTCAGAAACCACCTGAACCTGTCATCGACCTGGCTTTGAAGACGGCGTCGTCCTTGATTGTTGAGGTTACAGATTGTCCGAATATTGCCGCCGAGGTGCCCGGACCAGCTCTACTGTCCAGAAGCTCGAGCAATGCGACTGCACCACCACTCTCGCGATCCGCCAGCAATGCATCTGTGCCGGCTGCCATTGAGTATAAGGAAGCAAAATTGGAGACTGAAACGATGACGATGATGCCTATAACTGCAGTGCCTACCAAAATTAGCGCACCATTGCTGGAGAAGGTGCCAGACTTGGACACGCCAGCAAAGACGAATATAGTCGACGAATTGACTACCCTGACCGCCGTGTCAGTCCCGATGGCAGTCTCGTCGTTGGCAGCGCTCGAGGTGGCGGTTACAGAGTCGATTTCAATTTCAAGCGGTGCCGAGTCGAATCAGGCTGTGAAGCCGCGCATTGCCAACCCAGCAACTAGAGGCAAAAAGGCAGCGCGCCGGGAAGACGCAGCGGGGCAGGCGCCGCAGGTGATGGTGCCGTTTGAGCCTGTGCAGCCGGTTTTACGCAGGATTAGCACGCGACCCAGTGGTGGTGTTGGAGGTGTCGTCGGACGGCCGAGGATGGTGGTGGCTTCTGGTGGTAGCGCTGCCGTAGGAGCACCATTGCGAGCAGCAGTACCGGCCGCGCCAACACCAGCGTTGGCACCGGCGACCACGAACAACGCAGGTAAAGAATTGTCTGGGTTTACATTTGCGAGTGAAGGGACGTGGAGTCGACATGCGTATGACTTGATGGGCATTGGGCGTCCCCAGCGAGGATGAGTGCTTTGTGCGCCGACGGGATGAGATTGCCTATGTACATAATTTAGTAGTTCATACAGTGAGCCTCGTAATTTTCACGACTTTATGCCAAATGATGAATTGAGAAAAATAATAATAACAAAATCCTTCTCATTGCATTGATAGAGTGTCGATTGATGCCAATAATAGCCACCACTAATACGAGTGGGCGGTGTCATTAACCTTTTAGGCCCGGCGGACCGCAGAAGCGTGGGGAGGGGGTGGTCTGGACTGGTGGCTGACGTGTGAGACCAAGTATCGTTTTGGTTTGCTGAGCTGGGTGGATTTGGTTCATTGATTACTTTATATTAGTTTGCCGAATTTGTCGAATTGGCTGCGGCCGCCGGTAACCGTCGTCTGCGTAGGGATTGAGTTGAACATGAATCTGTTGTAATGCGCCTTTTTGTTTTTGTTTTCGTTTTCTTTTCCAATTGTTTTTTCTTTTCTTTTCTTTTCGGCCTTGATATTTTTTTCAATCATCGTAATCGTATGTAGCAACATGTCGGATGCATGTGGTGCAAGTGACCACGCCGGGATGTATATTACATGTGTAGGCTCAATGGCACGTTTCCTGCAGCATGGCGCATGACATCCGACTACTCGGACAGGGGCGGGTCGCGCTTATATCTGAAAAGACCAGAGACATGGGGGCGGGATGCATATTACATTGACATTTGCTAACATTTGATACTTGAATATTGGCCGTAGCTGTTGTTAGTGACTGGATGGCGGGATACTTGACGGAGGCCTGGCATGGTGGGTCGTTGAGCCCCAAAACGCCAAGGCTCCCGCAAAACTCCCTCCAAGACAGAAACTTCAGCGGGGGGCGGCAGCAACCGTGACAAGTACCTTTTGTCGCATGCAGTATCACAGCATGCCCAGTTCGACAAATATATTCCTGCCACTTACCAAGTCACTTTTATTACCAGCATCCCCTCTCCTCACCCCCAGAACCCCGCTCGTAATTCAAACTTGCATACAGACTTGTTGCTAGCCAGATAATCCATCTGCACGAGGGCCTCATCAAGGCCTCATCAAGGCCACATCAAGGGCGCCGCTCCGCCACTATTCCCTTCAGGGCTCGCCGTTGACTCACTGGAGCCCACGGGCAGGCTGAGTTTGCAAAAGTGGCGCATGGGGCCAATCAGGGCAAGTCGTTCTCGCCGAAGAGGACTGGTGGGTCTTGCAGGATGTGGGGTACCGATGGCCAATGATGGAGGGGGAATGGCGGACCCCTGTCTGAATGATCAAGTATGATTGGTTGCATGCGAGGCTAGCCACCAGATGCGCTAGACCTAATCGAGCACGCCGAAGGAGTCAGGCCCTCTGGTGTCTCTTTTGGTGCAGCGCCATAAGCCAGCCAGACAGCGTCCAGGTACAGGCCGAGCAGAGCAAAAGGTCCCTGCAAGTCCTCCCAGAGAGCCTCCCGCAGCGCCTTGCAGCGCCTTGTGCTCAGTAGCGCCTTGCACCGCCGCGCCGCCAATCGTCCTCGCATCTCGTTACTGAAATACCTGCATGACTCCCCTCGGCCACAGCCTCAGGTTTCCCTCCTTCTCCTCTTCTTTTTCCCTTCACTACGACTACTTCCGCCAACAACTAAACAGATACCTTCCAGATCCTGCCATACCGGCCAGTAATTGCGTCTCTGCAAACGCTTTACTCGATCTGACTAGCTACAGCCTGACCAACTCACGGCTCCTACGCTCAATTGCAGTCTCTCACCTCCACTCACCATCACGACAGCAAACAGCATCTCATCTTGAGATCCATACCATTCCTGGTCTTATACACAAAACGTCTCCTGTAATCCAATTGTATCAATCGCATTGGATACCACGTCGCCAACAAAACCCCCTCCTTGACTCAAAATTGGTAAGTTCTCACTTGCGCTCCTGCTGGCTCAGGGCTTACAAACGGAGCAGTCTGGCCTCACCCTCTTCTGCCAGTCTCCTCCCTACTCCTTCAACCGCCAACCTGGACACTCATCTAAACACGACGTCTTACGCATCCTACAAAATGTCGGCCTCCGCTCTCCCCCAAGGCTTCTCCATCTTCCAGCCCGTCCTCGGCGCTCAGCTCCAGTTCTTCCCCGCCGTCGGCACCCAGGAGCTCGATGAGTTAATACACGCTCATCTCCTCGGCCCTGCCTCCTCCCAGGAGAAGCGCGCCACCCTTGCTCTCGACTTTCTGGAGCATGCTCAGTTGACCGGACAGTCCTTCAAGTTCTATCCCGTCTACGCCGCCTCGCCCGCCGTCTCGGCATCCTCCTCCTTCAACACATCCCCCGCCGCCACCACCTGGGACTGGAGCCAGACCTCGCGGACCGCATCAGTGTCTTCCTCCCGCTCCTCGCAGAACCGCGTGACCAAGGCCGCCAGCCCTACCTCGCGCATGCGCACTACCGATTTCTCCAGCCTGCCCGGCATGAAGATCATGACCAAGGACGGCCTCGATGTCACTAATTCCGCCTCGCGCGGCTCCAAGACGAAGGAGCAGCGCGACCACGCCCACCTGATGCGCATCATCAAGGCCTGCGACAGCTGCAAGCGCAAGAAGATTCGCTGCGACCCCAGCCACAAGAAGCGCAGTGCTCCCGTGCAAGGGACATCCGCCGCCGCCGCTACCGCCAAGGTTACCAAAAAGGCACGCACAGCATCGCCCGCAGCTTCACAACCAGTATCGCCACCGCAATCGATATCTCCTGCTTCAGTATCACCGCCAAATATAGGACAAGACTTTTCCTTGACCGCATCTCCCTTTGATGTTGATGCCACCTTCAGCTTCGACGCTCTCGACGCCTTTGATCCTACTCTGGCCGCTCCCGCCGACCTCTGGGACGAGTTTGTCCAGTTCCCACCCATGGACTACGACTTCTTTGCTGATCCCGAAAGCTATCTCTCGTCACAGGCATCGTCTGACGCGGAGGCGTCCGCCTCCCAGCAGAGCGCGTCGGTGTCCCCCACGCACTCGGGAGCACCTCCTGAGCGCGGTCCTGATGACTGGTTCGCAGAGGCGCTGGAGTCGCGCGCGCAGGTGTTTACAAATGCACCTCAGGGCTCATTTACGCCCCAACTCCCATACGACTCGCCGGGTTCTGGCGGCGACTACGCCGATTTCAACCTGTACTCGCCAGGCTCTAGCTTCTCCGAAGATGAGCGCATGCTGGATATCTCGTCTTCGACATCTGGCCTTTCCACGATGCCGTCACCGTCGGATTCACCACCACGACCTCCACGGAGTGCCCAGTCACCCGGTAGCGGTGTGACTGGTGTCAGCGTCAACGGTGCAGCCGTTGAGGCGCCATCTCCTTTCACCTGGGCTGAGGAAGAAGCCATTGGAGCGCAGCGCGGCTCATTGCAGCCCGCCTCCTTGCAGGCACCATCTCCTTTTACCCTGGCTGAGGAAGCCGGCGAGGCAGAGATTGCAGATACACGCGCAAGTGCTGCAGATCGGGACAACATGCTAGGCGCGCTACGCGTGCAGAGCAGGTCCGATATCGTTATGCGTACGGATGAGCACGGTCAACTAATCATTTGTTGTCCTCCCGGCACAACTGTCGTCAACAGCCAGGCATCGTCTGGCGATGGTGTGACAAACGTGAGTCCCAACCCCATTCCCCCGCATTCTTGCAAAGCCAAGCCGCAGCGACTGACTTTAAAAAAGACAAATACTGGCATTGAATCCAGCAGCTCGTCCTTCTCTATACGCAGTGAACTAAGTGTATGTATCCACGGCTACCCATATCCGACGACTGCGACTAACCCCATGAAGGAAAATGCAGTTGCTTCTGTTTCCGCCCCGGCGGCAGCGGCTAATGTAGACTCATCTATTACCACGTGGCTCGATCATGGCGAGGGCGGCCAAGGCCGTTCCCCAACGCCATTTGCCTCGATTTCGTCTATTGGCGATGGCATCCAAACAGAGCTGACCGATGGAGTGACGAGGAGGAAATCCTCTCGCTTTGTTCATCGAGACACCGACCTTGCAGAGGAGCGCGAGGAGACCAATGGATCCATTGGATTCGCCTTCGAATCTCAATCCCAAGTACTGCCATCTGCTCGTTTGGGCTCTGGCTCCTCTTTGTCCTCGTCGGCGATATCGCCGACTGTTGGTCAATCTTTGGTTTCCTCGTCTCTCTCTGCCGCACTTCCTCTGGTCTCTGTTGACGGTGATTTCACATCTTCTGCCTCTGGTTCCCGCTCTTCTACATCTGCTTCTGATTTCTCTACGTCTGCTTCTGGCTTTACATCTGATTCTGGCCTTGCGTCTGATTCTGGTCTTTCCATTTCTGATTCTGGCTCTGCATCTGCATCTGACCTCTCTACATCTGATTCTGACTTTGCACCTGATTCTGGCTTTTCCATTTCTGATTCTGGCTTTGCATCTGATTCTGGGCTTCCCGATTCTGATTCTTGCTTTGTATCTGATTCTGGTTTCTCTGCTTCTGGCTCTGCTTCTGGCTCTGCATCTGATTCTGGCGCTTGCGCCCGAGACAACACTTCTTGCCATGCCACCTCTGCAATCTCGTCACTCGCATCGGATAATCTCAGCGCAATGCTGTCTACCTCGGCCCTTGATAGCGATGACGTGTCGTCGTCGTCGTCATCGTCATCCGTCGTTACCCGTGCCTTGCGTCGTGTCGAAACCATTGCTACCAAGTCCAGTCTTCTCCCATCGGAAACCGGTGTTGCTACCTCGTCGGATTTCAGTGCTTCTCTCTCGTCGGATTCTGCCATCAGCCAATTCACCGAATTGACAGATCAATCCACTACAGCTGAGGACTCTACCGAGCCTTTAGCATCTTCTCTTGAGCATTCTGTTTCGTCCCCCTCCCTTGCACTCGCAACTGGTCGCTCCGTTCATTACCTTGACCCGTCGTCCGTCGACGTTTCTCGTGTTATTGCCGGTACTGACACTTTGGCATCATCGGATGTTGCTGGTGTTGCCTCTTCCAACGTCCAAGATACCTTTACTCCTGCCGATTTCATTACTGCCATGCAGACTGTCATTACCCGTACCTTGGCCGCTTATATGCAGTCAACTACGGCACTTGCCTCCCGTACGGTCACACGACCCAACCAGGACAGCGCACGCGCACGTCGCGTGTACAACTCAAGTTTACTTAACATGATGATGACGAAACCGTCCGGTCTCGTCTCTGTCGTTTGCTAGTCTAGGTTGCGGTTAGGTAGGTGGTTGTGGTGGCGGAGGTGTTTGAGGAGGTGTAAGAGGTGTTGGGAGAGAGGTGGTGGTTTGTGATACCCTTAGCGTCGTTTTTGCTTGCATTTGCATTTCGTTCTGTACTCAAAAGCCGTGTTTTTTACTACACCAAGACTAAATTTTTCTGTACAACTAGACTCTACAGATGGTGGTTCATTGACACTTGTCAATGGCATTTATTCAATACAACGAGGCCTTGGTCTCCAAATTTATAAATGTTTTGACATGATTCGATGTGACTATGAATTTACAATTTTGCCTCTTTCCCTTGTTTCCTTTTCTTTTTTTTCTCTCTTTTTTCTCTTTTTTTTTGTCCATGACCTGCCATGTACGACTTGACTGAGATGCTGTGCAAAATGGTTGGCGATGTGCAATCCTACACCCACTGTATGCAGCGTCCCAACCACTAACCGGACCACTGTAAGGAGTCTCGGAGTGCTGTGTACGCAAAAGGCGGTGTCACGGGGCGAATCAGGTGACCCATCTGCTTGAGCGCGACTGGTTCTCTCGGATGCGGTGCGACTGAGAGAGACGTGGATGCTCCAGGGAGCAAGGAGTGAAGAGAAGCGGCCCGGGGTGGATGCTAGATGGGTTGAAGAAGGGAATTAAAGAGGAGCTCGTCGCCGTGAAAGGTCCAAAATTGTAAATTTGTATTTTGTCATTTGGTTATAGTCTTGCCAACCACACGCACATCCCAAACCGAATACGAGCTGGAAGCAAAAAAGAAGACGATACAAGACACGTTCAGAGCGGTTTTAATTCTCTTTTTTTTCTGATTCCCTGGCGGCTTTAGAGAAGGAATTTTCATCTATTTTTATCCATCGCCAACGGCCAACCATTGATTGACGAGACCGACGACAACCGCGCGCCACACAACCTTAATTTTTTCCTGGCCTGTCAGATATTTTTTCTGCCCCTTGGTTCCTTTGGTGTGCCGTGGTTCGTCATTCAACAACCGCATTCCTTTGTTTCTTTTGTTTTATTATTCCCCGTGCCGCAGAAATTTCCGGGGTAAATCTGTTTCGCAGTGATTGGCTAGGGCGACTGGCAAAAAAAGTTTGCAAGTGACGATTTGGCTTGACGCAACACAGCGTCGCAGAGAGAGCCCAAAGCCTAGGAAATTGGGCAGGCTTTGCAGTCTACGCGCTGGTGCGTTGCATTTGGGACGCAACGGGTCACACAAAGAATCAATCTCGAAACCTCTTTATTTATTCCTTGTTTTCGTTTTATAATTTTTGAATTTTTTTGATACATGCAAACGGCATATACAAAAAGAGAGGAAGCGGACGGATAAGTAAAACAAGACTGCATTTTTTCTTTCTTTTAGGTATACTTTTCCGTTGGCCGTTTTTCGATTCATAAATGAGGTGAAACGTTTGACAAGGAAAAAAGGGAAAGGAAAGAAAGAAAGAAAGAAAGAGGAGGGAAAAGAAACACTCACTCATGCGCCGCACACTCACCTCACACTCACTCTCACACACGCACACCAGACGAAACTGAGATTTTCAGTGAGCGGATACACGCCCGTTTGGAACTGAATCACGGCCGATTTGCTGCGCCACGTTTGAACAGGGAAATAATTATTAAAAAAAGGACAAAGGAAAGATTGAAAAGTCTGAAAAAAAAAGAGAAATGACCAGCCTCAAATCACTGAAACTGGGGGGCTTCCGCAGCGCGCTCCGAAAGTTGCTGCACAAAACGCCGGCGCCAGCTGCTGACGGGTCTGGCGGCTCCTCGCCAGCTGGCGGCCAACACCTGCCACCGGAGCAACAAGGAGGAGCGGCTGACATTGGACAAGAAGGGGGAGGGGGAGGAGGAGGAGACATGGCGCCATCCGTCGCGACAAACGGCAGCAGCAGTGGCCGGCCAGGAAAAGATTCACGGTGCTTGCCAGGGGCGGCATCAACATCCTCACTTGAGCACGACGCAACACCGACCACCACAACAAAGAGCATAGACGACGGCAGCGGCAACGGCACTGGCAACGGCACTGGCAACGGCACTGGCAACAACCACGGCGGCGACAAGTCACTGCCTCTTAACGGGCACAGTCCCCAGATTGATAAATTGCACAGCGAAGACGACAAGACGAGCAACCTGCAGAAGAATACTCTCACCTCCAACTCCAACACGGACAGCATCACTGACAGCACGGTCGACACTAAACCTGACGCACACATCACCAACTCCAACATCACCACCTCCGACGACACCATCACAAGCATGCCCGCAGCAGACGATTCCACCACCATGCCATCCTCCTCCCACCCGCTCACGGAGCAGACGCGGCCTACCCAAAAGGCACCGCCAGCTCCGCAGCTGCAATCCTGGATTTCGCAGCAAAAATCTGAAAACAAGGAAAATGTACCCCCAGAGGAGCTTGCCAACTCTCTTGCTGTTCTTGGACTCGACGAGGATGCTTTGCCCAACAAGGGAGACACGGTCCACAGAGCGGCAGAGGCGGCGGCGGCAACGTCGACGACGACGGCCATTGACGAGACGCAGGAGGACAAGAGTGATGCCGAGGGAGAGCACCCCGAAATCGACTATGCCTGGCTCAACGATCCCGTAATTGCTGCCGAACGGGCCCAACATCTGCGATTCATCGGCGAGGCCTTGGATATGGTAGGCCTTACTACATATGTCTCTCGTTTTATAAACTTTAATATGCTAATGCTAATGCGAATGCTCAACAGGCCCGTCTCGCCCTTCGTATCAACGAAACGCCCGTCGGCTGCGTCCTAGTCCACGACGGCAAAATCATTGCCAAGGGAATGAATGCCACCAACGTGACCCGCAACGGCACCAGGCACGCCGAGTACATGGCCCTCGCCGCCCTCTTCTCCTACTCGGCACCAGCAGACGGCCCGCCGGCGACGAGACTCAAGCCCAAGGTGCTGACGGATAGGGAAGACGAAGAGAGGGCCGCACGGGCTCTGGCCAATGAGGAAGCCAAAGCTGCCCGGGCGGCTGCCGGCGAGGAAGAGCCTCCTGTAGACCCGGAACTGGCGGATGCCATGTCGGAGACGGTCTCGATGGACCAGGCGGCATCACCACACGAAGGCAACGACGATGGCAAAAAGGGCCACCTCCACCCATATGGGCAAAAGATTCTGGACGTATCCCGGGTGGACCGATCGATTGTGTCGGAGAGCACGCTCTACGTAACGGTGGAACCGTGCATCATGTGCGCGTCCCTGCTGCGGCAGCTCAGGATCAAAAAGGTGTACTTTGGAGCGGTCAATGACAAGTTTGGCGGGACAGGCGGTGTCTTTAGCCTGCACGCCAACTCGCTGCCGGTTGGGGAGGACGGGCAGACGGCGAGCGCACACCCGATTGCGACGCCGATTCAGCTTCCAGACGGGACTGGAGGGAGTTTGGGCGTGTCGTTTCCTCCTGGAGGGGGGGATGGGGGGAATGTCGAGCCAGGCTACGAGATTGAGGGTGGATGGGGGCGAGACGATGCGGTGGCCTTGTTGCGGCGATTTTATGTTCAAGAAAATGGGCGGGGTAGGTTTTATTCTCTTCTTTTTCTCTGCTTCTTCTCTTTCCTTTTTCTTCCTTTTCTCTTGTCTTTCTCTTCTTTTCTTTTCTCTTTTGAAACTATTCTTGAAATTTTGACTGAAGACTTTTACTAATCTTTCCTTTTTATTTTCTAGCTCCTGTACCCCGCAAAAAAGAAGGTCGAGCTGCGCGACTAGCGGCGATGATGGAGGGGGATGTGGATGGCGAGACGGTGACGCCAAGTGAAGGGGCTGAAACCAACGGGGCGGCGACGGACGATGTGCGCCATGAGAATGGGAGTGAATCGAGCGACCACGAGATGGGGGATGTGATGGATGTGATGGATGTGATGGATGTGACGGGGGATGTGATTGGGAATGGGAGGACTGTGGCTGCGGTGAGGACTGGGGTGAATGGGACTGTGAATGGGGCGGAGGGCCGTGATGATTGATTTTTTCTTTTTCCATTTCACTTCTCTTTTTCCTCTTTCCTCTGCCTTGTGTACAATATTCTTTGGTCGTTGTTCACTTGGTGCCTTGGCCTGTCTACAGTAGAGATGTGGTTGAGCCATGGCTGTATTATATATTGCATCAGATTTACAGAATACGTTGCAGTTGCAGATTACAGACTGCAGACTAGAGTACAGATTTCGATGTGCAGATGTGCAGATTTACTTTTACGTGACTTGATGCGTAATAGCCTACCCAGTACGTAGAGTGTCTGTCACATGCTTGGCGGTAGAGGGGCCGATGGCGTGGTTTGGCCCATACCCGACGTGCCTTGACGATGGACATGGCAGTATGTGTTGACTGCCTTTTGCCATTGAGATGGATGGTACAAACATAAATATAATAAAATATAAATACAACATGTAAATTTTAATGAATAATTTCAACTCTTATTAAAAGGTTCAGTTCAATTGAATCAATTGAATCAATCCCCTTCCGGAATATGCAGTCCCCCATTGGTGCCTGTGCACGTGACCCATCCTGCAAGCAGCTGGGGCAATCCCTTTAGTGCCTCTTTAGTGTCTTGCCTGCTGACAGCAGCTTATTACTACCTACAGGGACGTTGGTTGGTTGGCTGGCAGCTAGCTCGACAGTGACAGCTTAGCTTGCTGTTAGCAGTCAGCCACCTGCCCCATGCGCTGCAGCTCGACGCCCGTACAGCATTAGCACCTACTGACTGCCCGGAGCTCAGAGCTCAGCACTCCATGATGCCCCGGGCTCCCCGTTTAGCGCCTCGCATCCGCTGACTCGCGGCCCAGAGCGGCCTCTTGGCCCTCCTTGCTGGCTTCCTCCGGCCTCTTTACTGTCTTTGTCTTTAGCAGTTATCAGCAGTGGGCAGCCTCTACTCGGCCACTAAATACTGCCCACTGCCAACTGCGTACTGGTACATGCCCAAGCACAAAAGACTCGAGTAAGGCCGCATGCGAATAATCAAAACACTGGCAAGACAAACGAGAAAAAAAAAATGACTCCCTCTCATCTCCATTCATCTCCATTCACGTCCATCTCATTCACGTCCATCTCATCCACGTCATCTCTTCTCTCCATCAGTACAGAGTACTTTGTCTTCTTCTGGGGCTGACGATCCCCCAAATCTTGTCAAGTCCCTCCGGCCCCCCTTACCCGTTTCCCCATTTTCCAACTCATCTGCTCCGTATCTCCATCTAAATTTTTTCCCTTGCTTTATTAAGCTGTTTGCTGTCCGTCCACCACACGCCCCTCCGCTCCATATACCCATACTACGTATAACAAGGCATAGTACCCCGTTGCCCGTCTGTACCGATATCGAATCTTCATCTTCATCACACCTTCATCATCACCGCCCATCACCTGATACCGTCCACCATGGCGGAGGAGACGGCCACGCCTGTGCCTCCCCCCGCCAACGGAGCTGCCGCTGCCGCTGTCGCTGCCGCTTCTACCGCCACCCTCGTCGTTGAGCCCAAGAAACGCCAACGTCGCGCCGCCCAGGCCTGCGACTACTGCCATCTACGCAGCATCCGATGCCAGATTGTCGGCAATGGCAAATGCAAAAACTGCATCCAGTTTGACCAGCCCTGCACATATCATCGCAAGCCCCGCAAGCGTGGCCACAAGACATCCGCGTCGCCTGCATCAGCGACCAGCGGCGGCGGCGGCGGCGGAGGAGGAGGAGGAGGAGGAGGAGGAGGAGGAGGCGGAGGAAGCACACCAGGAAGAGAACGACGGCTACCGGCGCAGAGAACCGAGTCGCCCAATGATTCATCCTCCCACCACCCGCACCACCAGCACGACTCCTGGCATGCGCCCTTCATCGCCAGCCAGGCCATCATCATGGACATGGCCGAGCTCTACTTTGAGATTGTCTATCCCATCTTTCCCTTTTTCCACCAGCCCTCCTTTCTGCGCCGCGTCTCCCGCGCCCACTACACCACCGATCGCGCCTTCTTCACCGTCACCATGGCCATGTGCGCCCTCATTGCCTGCCGCATACGCGACGGCTCCGTCACCAACCCCCGCTGGGACGTCGACGCCCTGCGCCAGCCGGGACCCGAAGTGTTTTTCCGCGAGGCCCGCGAGCAGCTCGTCGGCTTTGGCATGACGGCCAGGCTCGACGTCCTCCGCGCCCATGCCCTCCTCGCCATCACCGCCCTCCAGAATGGCAACATACGCGAGATGCGCTGGCATCTCGGCACCTACCAGACCCTCGTCGCCGTCGATGGCCTGCACGACGAGGTCAACTGGCCCACTGTGGGAATTATTGAACGAGAAGAGAGAAGACGATTGGTACGCTAAAGAAGCCCTACACGTCTGCACGTCCAAGTTGATCTACATACTGACTTGCGCTTGCTGTTTGCTGCAGTTTTGGTCCATTTATACACTAGACATCTTTACTTCCTCAGTCTGCGGAGGCATCGTCCGCTCTCGAGAAGCCCAATGCAACGTCCTCTACCCCGCCGAGGTCGAAGACGACTACATAGACGACAACACCGACTGCCTCCCCACCAGCCCCCCCGGACGCTCCCTCAGCGACAGGCCCTCCCTCGAAGTCCACTCTGAATGCTGGGTCTCGGGCTGGAACTTCATCACCGACCTCTACCGCGTCCTCGAGCATGCCCTCACAAAATTCAGATCACCCCGCAAACACAGCTCCTCCTTTCTCCACACCATCTTCCACGACGACTCTACACTCACAGAAGCCTCGGTCCGCGAGAGCGTCGTCGAAAAGTACATAAGGCTCCGCCCCTGCTTCAAGGAGATTCCCGCCATGACCTACGACGTCAAAAAGGACAGGGTCAGCTTCCAGGCCGCCAACATAAGCGGCAGCGTCCAGCTCCTCCGCATCATGCTCTGCGTGGCCGGCGACGCCAGCATCCAGGACCGCTGCAGCGTCGCCAGCGATGCCGTCGACGCCCTCGCCTCCATACCCACCCCCTATTCCATGGCCATAAGCATACCCCTCCTCCACCACCTCGCCGGCATTGGCGTCATTCTCGGCTCCGTCTTTGAGGAGCAGCTGAGCGAGGCCGACTACTCCCAGATTCGCTCCACCATGCTGCTCATGGCCGAGCTGCTCGACAGCGTCGCCGTCATTCAGCACACTTCGGGGGCAAGCGATAATCTGCGGAGCCTGGTTGCGCGTATTGACGAGTACATGGCGACGCAGCGGCAGAGCGCGCATGCGCGTCAGAAGCTCGAGGGCAACGGCATGACGGCGCCTGGCGAGGCTGGCATTGTCGTGGCGCCGCCACACGGAGCCGTCGGGCCGGGTACTGTCGCCCCAGCGTCGTATGAGCAGATGCTGCCGGACATGCCCGATGGGTGGTCCTTCCAGCTGCCGGCCAACATTTTGGATGAAATGTCTTGGGATTTTGAGTTGGGTCCATGGGCGGCTTGACAGGCGCATGGAGAGACATGTAAGGATTCTTTTCTGGTATCATAGCAAAAGGTTAACAGCACTCTTTTGGCGATGGATTTTTTCAGGTTACAACGGTTACAACCAAAGAAGAATTATAATAAAAATTAATAATGAAAAAAAATATTCCTTATCCTAAAAAATAAAATGCATTGTACACTCTGGTTTGGTCATGGTATAAATCTCTACAACACAGCAAAACAAATAACAATCTCTTTATCTGCTGCTGCTTGATGACTGCCCTAAGAGGCACGCTTGCCATATGGCTCAAACGGCAGCAAGAAGGCGCACACGGCCAGCGCACCATATAGGGCCGCGCAGATGAAGACGGGCGCCGAGGTGTTTGGGTTGGCGTACGTCGCGACGACAGCCGACATGGCGCCGGCAAGACGGCAAAAGGCCACGGCAATACCGTTACCCGTGGCGCGATGGGCCGAGGGGAGCGTCTCGGCGGTGTATCCGTACAGCACACCGTAGTAAATCTCCAGCGTAAACGAAATGATGCAGCTGTACGCAATGTTGGCGGCCTGCGAGGCGACCTGGGAGTAGGCAAAGAAGAAGGCCATGGTGATGAGGGCGCCGATGATCATGGTGTACCGACGACCGAGGGGCTTGTAGTTGGCGAGCACACCGCCCAGGATGGGGCCAAAGATGCCGCAAAAGTTGATGAGGGCGTAGTTGCGCCACGTCTCGTAGATGGAGGGGGCGCCGAACTTGACACCGCGCGACTGGAGGTAGTACGGGAGGAAGACGTTGAAGAGGGGGTAGGCGAGACCGATGATGGCCCAGGAGAGCCACATGAGGGCGGTGGTGGCGGCGACGCGGCGCGTGACAAAGAGGGAGCGCACGTGGATGAGGAACTCGCCAATGGAGAAGCGGTTCGAGGAGTGGGCGTGGGTGACGACGCCGCAGGCCTCGAGCTGCGCGACGGTGAGGCTGCAGGGGCGGTTGTACTGCGTGGCGACGGCGGTGAGGGTCTCGACGACCTCGGCGTCCTTGCCCTGGCCGAGGAGGAACTTGGGCGTCTCGCGGAGGCGGATCACGGTGATGCGGGCGATGGAGAGGACAAAGATGAAGGCGCCCATGGTGTAGAGGAGGTAGCGCCAGCCTTGGTTGTTGGCGCGGGTGCAGGTGAGGGCGTCGGCGCACGAGTAGTTGGCTATTTCAATGTTAGGACTTGTTTTCTACTACTTAGGAGGATGGTAAAAACGTACGCATGAATCCCCAGGCAACGAGACCGGCAATGGTGCATCCAACACCAAACCACGCCGCCAGCGTGCTCAGCACCCACTGCTTGTTGGACGGCAGAAACTCGAGAAAGACGCTCGTGTCGAGAATCAGGTTACCACCCGCACCAAAGGCGGCGGCGGTAATAAAGAAACCCAGCGACGCCCAGTTGGGCGACGCACCCGCCACAATGGTAAAGATGGAGCAGATGAAGAGCGAAATGTTAAAAGCCGTCTTGCGGCCGATGATATCCGCAAAAAAGCCCCAGAAGAGGGCACCGACGAGCATACCAATGTACAGCGCAATGGTGAGGCCCTTTGTGTACGACGGCTGGAACTCGAGCACCGCCTGCACCGAGATGATGCCCTGCAGGGAGAGCTGGAGGGCGTCTACACAATATCTGTTGAATGTTAGTTGGTCGGAACGTGTTGGTCGGGGGGGTTGTTGTTGGTTTGTCGTTGACCAGACGTACCCGAAGCCGCTGAGGAAAAAGAGCTTCCAGTGGAAGCCAGTCCATCCGATTTCATCAAGTGCCTATCGCTACATGTTAGACTTTGTGATGATTGACACATTTCTGATGATTTGATGATTTTTCACATACATTGTTGACCAAATGCATCTTGTTGGCCATGATGGGGTCCGACTCCTTGGACGACAGCAACTCGACGCCATCGCCGGCGCCAATGTACTTGTTGCTGCCACCATCATCGTTGCTGTTTGCGTCATTCTGTTGATTGATGCTATGGATAGAGGCTGCATTCTTCTCCGGGTCCTGGCCCGCAGCCGCGTTGGGGGTCGACATGGCTAGTCTCGTGAGATCGGCGGGGGTACAAGGTCAAACTCGCTTGGCAAGCTTTGCCTGTTCACTCAATACAGAGTCAAACGAGGAGAGAAAACAAAGGGGAAATAGCACAAGAGTACAGTAAGAATGATTTGCCTTGCTGTCTGAATGTCCAACAGGTAGAGAAGACGGCTCCCTTTGTACTGGGTTTCATGCACGATGAGATGCAATCGCAGGGATCCACGACCCTCATATATCTAAGTTTTTCCCAAATGTTTGCCTCTTGCATGGTTAGTGCAAATCCTTATCCACTTCCCCACGGGGAGATAAGTGTCCCTTTTAGACGTGAGACCTTTTAACCGACTTGGTAGGAAACTGAGTCGCAAACTTGCCATCGCTTCGGGTAAAAGGCAAAAAGGCTGCCGTCCCAATACGGTGGCACCGGCAGCTTGGCTGGTATCCAATAAAGCTGTTGGTGCAATGTAATTTCAGTACAAGAGATTTGATAAAAGAAGCCGTGGCGTCTGCGTCTGACTTTCTTTCGCATGTCGTTCCCTTCATGCGAGAGACTCATTCACCCGGTTTCCTCCAACGCCCTATCTCTTCATTCTGCTAATCTCTAGCTTGAAAATATGGGTAGCATTTCTTCCTATGAGGCCCGGAGCGAGCCTCTGGACCTCATGGTCCTTGGTCTCAACAGTGGGACATCAATGGTAAAATGCCGTTTTATATATATATTCTTATAAACAAAACACTGACTTGAAAATTTAGGACGGCATCGACTGTGCACTATGTCGCTTCAAGCAGAGTGACCCCAGCCAGCCCGTCTTCATGGAGCTTGTCAAGTACGGCGAGACGCCGCTCGACCCCAAGATCAAGACGCGCGTGATGAACATGATTCTGCACAACAGCACCTCGCCCCAGGAAATGGCCGAGGTCAACGTCATCCTGGGCGAGACCTTTGCCGCCGCCGCCGAGCAGTTCCTCGCCGCCAACCACATTGACAAGGCCACCGTCGACGTCATTGGCTCCCACGGCCAGACGATATGGCACCTGTCGCACCCGGCCGAGGGCCAGACGCAGACGACGCTCAGCATGGCCGAGGGCGCCATCATTGCCGCGCGCACGGGCATCACCACCGTCACGGATTTCCGCATCAGCGAGGTCGCCGTCGGCCGCCAGGGCGCGCCCCTCGTCGCCTTTTTCGACTCGCTCCTCCTGCACCACCCGACCAAGCTCCGCGCGTGCCAAAACATTGGCGGCATCGCAAACGTCTGCTTCATCCCGCCCGGCACCCAGGGCGGCGTGGAGAGCTGCTACGACTTTGACACGGGCCCGGGCAACATTTACATTGACGCCGCCGTGCGGCACTACACCAACGGGGAGCGCGAGTTTGACAAGGACGGCGAGATGGGCAAGCGGGGCACCATTGACCAGGGGCTGGTGGACGAGTTCCTGGCCGGCCACGGCTTCTTTGGGCGCGACATCCCCAAGACGACGGGCCGCGAGGATTTCCGCGACACGCTGGCGTTTGAGCTCATCAAGAAAGCAGAGGCGAGGGGCTTGTCGCCGGATGATGTGGTGGCGACGGTGACGCGCATCACGGCGCAGTCCATTGTCGACCACTACAAGCGGTTCGCCCCCTCGCAGGCGATTGACGAGCTCTTCCTGTGCGGCGGCGGCGCGTTCAACCCAAACATTACAGACTACATCCGCGAGCACTACCCGCAGACGAAAATGTTCATGATGGACGACGCGGGCGTGCCGGCGGCCGCCAAGGAGGCCATCACCTTTGCGTGGCAGGGCATGGACGCGATCCTGGGACGACCCATCCTCGTCCCGGACAGGGTCGAGACGCAGCGCAAGCAGGTCCTGGGCAAGGTCTCGCCCGGCGCCAACTACAGGGAGATTATGGGGCGGGCGATGCAGTTTGGTTCTCCAGGGCAGAAGCTGGAGCCGGTCAAGCTGCTGGTGAATGTTGTGGCCGGCAAGGTTCTGGATACAAAGTGGTAACGTCGCGGGTGGTAGCGGTTACGAAATGGCAACGGTAATGGCGTTTCTTCTTTCTCATTTCTTCTTACTCATTCTTACCCATTCTTCCTCTTTCTTCTTCTCCCTTTTCTTTTCAGCGCAGGGCAAAATTGCATGTATTGGATCGCCGCATGTTTGGGCATGGGCGGAACATAGGACCTCGGACCGAGCATAGCTGACAGGCTGCGAGCATTAAACTCATTTGTATTATATCTTCTTGTCATTTTTATTTACAAGTTTAGTACTCTGCATTCATCTGAAGCTATTAATCAATAGATTAAGTAAATACTTGAAAAGCTTTTTATCAAACCGCTCATAATCTGACGTTATGTAATCAATAGATTGAGTAAATACTCGAAATGCTTTATTAAACCGCTCCATTTGAAGTTGTATAATCAATAGATGAGTAAATACTCCAAAATGCTTTATTAAACCTGCTCATCCTCTTGATGCTCATCATCTGGATCCTCATGCTCGGCGAGAGGTGCAACTTCAGCCTCTTGTCGCTGGCGAGCCAAACAATCGGCGCAGCCACACATGTGGCTACTGAGCGCATGCATAATATGTAAAATGCCATATACCGTATGAATTGCACTGTGAGAGAAAGGGTATTAGTATAAAAAGCCAACGCGCCAAGCTTCAACGTACTAGCTGCTCATGATGAAGATTGTGCAGTAGCTCCCAAGTATCACGCCGCCTGCGATAGGATACCCCATCATGCTCATGTTGATCCAGCTACCCAGCAGACAAAAGAACAAAATAAAGGAGAGCAATGCGTCGGTAATGAATATATTTCGTGGTGTTAGGAGGATGGAGGACGAGCCGAGACCAGTTGGTCGAAGGCTTGGATGCTCGAGAAAGGCGCACTGAACGGCGGACATGGCGAGCGGGACGAGCGCAAGGGCGGGAAAAACACAGCCTGTCGTGACGCCGTGGAGGAGATTGAGAAGAAACGCCGGCCCAAATGCCCATATGTTGACACGGCGGAGGGGAACATCGCGCAGGACGCGAGACTGGATGCTTTGGTGCTGCATGTTGGCTATTGGTGCAAGATTATTAAATAATAAACCGAGACGAATAGAATCCATGTGCCAGGTCAATGGAATACTGCGAGCATCACATTTATTTAAAGCTATCATCGTTATCTCGGTGAAAATAAACAGTACGTGTTATTCTGCATCACTGCCTCGAGCGTCGCTGAGCATCACGCCAACTGGTATATCTGTAACTCAGGAGACCTTGGCAGTAGATCTAATGCTGCTATTTTGGTGTATTTTACTCGACTCGCATAACCAATCCTGTTGAGCCACGTAAGGCATAATTTACTCATTTCGACGCTGCCTGCAGTACATGTGGGCTCAGCCAGGCAGACACGATGTAAGCGAGCCGTGGCCCCTCGGCAGATGCCGAACTCTTTATAAAGAATATATCTAATCGATAAAAAATGCGAAGGAGAAGATATTTGTCGAGTTTGGAAGTATAATGGTTGCCCGCGTTGAGATACACATGATGCCACGTTGCGCTTTCTCCTCCATGCATCCCAAGCTGTCCTTCCGCACTGTTTTGCTAGGAAACCCCCTTAAAGTTGACGGCATACAAACCGCATGACATAGTACTCGCGACCGCTCTGCGTCTTAGACCGCCTCGCCAACGGATCCTTGGTGACGCTCACATCCCACCTTGTCCCCGTTGCCTCGCCGATTTCCTCCCATAGCTTGGTCCAGCTCTCGATGCTGTGCACGTACAGGTCAGAGTCCATCCATCCCTTCTTTTCAAAAATCTCCCCGCCCACATGCCCGCCCATGATCAGGCCCTTGCTGGCCTCGTCGCTGCGCAAAAGGCCCACGAGGCGCTTGCCCGCCGCGAGCTGATCCTCCCAGCTAAACAGGTGGAAGAAGTACCCCGCGTTGATCATGCCCATCTGGCCCCGAAGCGCATCTAGCGCTGATTCGGGCGCGAGAATGTCGGCGGCGATGAAATGGCTCTCGAGACGGTCCTTGTCGCGGAAGAGCGCGTAGCCGAGCTCGACAAAGGAGAGGTCGAGGTCGGTGCCGTAGAGGTTGGCAGAGGGGGCGCCGTCGATGACGAGTTTGCGCAGCTCCTGGGCGAAGCAGCAGCCGACCTCGAGATATTTCTCGCCGCTGGCTATGCGCTGCTTGATTTCGTCGTAGCAAGGGGTCCGGTCGATTTCAATGTCGAGGAACTTGAGCGTGCCGATGCATGGATACGCAAACTATCGTGAGGATTAATGCGTAATTCAAATTAAGAGAAGGGGGAATGGCATCTTACAATTGCGATTGCTCGATCTCTCTAAACATTAGTTAGTACGGAAAGCACCCAAAGTTTGGCATATGCCACTTACAATGTCCCGGACATGCTGCACCACGTCGGCGGGCGCAATGCCGCTGTACATTTCCAAAATCTCTCTTGCATGTGGATTAACGTCATCAAATGTCAGCCACCAATCCTGCTCTTTGGCCTTGCGAATAGTTTCGGGATCCTGGATGGGATGGTGCATCGTGTTGGCCAACGGGGCTGAGCTGTACGCTGCGGTGAAGGGAACTGGGCGGAGGAATGGCGAGTGCGTTGGAGGGTGTAACGGTGAGGTAAACTCGTTATATGCTTGACTTTGATTGATTTTTGAGCCAATTTGACTGCGGCAATTTTTATACAACAGACTTGAGGCGGCTTTACTGTAGCCCAGTCGCCGTTGCATAGTGTAGTGAGTCTGTCTGGCCAGGAAACAAATTTCTTCCAATTTCAAAGGAAGCAAGGAAGAAGAGCCCTATTAATACCAGTGGCATTATGCACTCAATCTGATATCACAGTGTACTTGGGCAATCTTGTTGCCGCCTGGCTTCATCTCGGACTCCTAGCCGTCCAAGTCCACGGCCTACCGCCACCAAGGAACAGGGCTGGACTCCACGGAGCCACAGCCCACTCCGTGAAAAATATTGAGTTGTGGCCGACCCATATCCCTCTGGGCTTTCTTAGCCTTCACCTGGACCGGGGATTCATGTGTAATACATTCGAGGAGCCCGCGGGGCAGGTCCCAGTCCGGTTCCACCGCGGGCTGGATGTTGAACTGATAAGATCTCTGGTCCACCAGATTAGGCTCCGTTTAATTCCCACGGACAGATGTGGCAGAGTGTCAATGACCCACAGGGCAAGATGCGAAATGCCGCGGACAACCTCATCCGTGCGGGCAGCTCAACCATCATACTTGACAACTCTAATGTGAGATTGCAAAACAAACTTTACGACTACAATCACAGGAATCAAGGAAAGATGACATAAGTAGAATATATAAATATCAGGGTATATATAATTATCATGAGATATTTGACAGGTATTCATATGATTAACAGATAGCGTCATGTCGCCATATAAAACGTAAACACGCCCTCGGCATCTGCCGTCTTTTAGTGCCAGGCATCAGGGCCAAAGTAGCCCTTGGCAGGGAGGTCCATGAGCAGAGCGCTCTGGGCATCGTCGAGGCCGCCACCGTCAATGGTGTTGCCGACAATGTCAACGCCCCACCAATCAAAGGCGACGGGGTGGTACTGGACGGCAAAGAAGAGGATGATGGCGGAGAAGGCGACGGCGCCGGTGAGGGCAGCCGACAGCAGGTAGTTGTACTTTTCCCACCAGCCAGTCTTGTAGCGGCGGAGGTAGTACATGAAGGCGCCCGAGATGTAGAGACCGCCCGTAAAGTACGTCAGGTTCGTGGGCGCCCAGAAGAGCATGCCGTTGAAGATGAGCGAGGGGTGGATGTGCTCGAGGTACGACAGCGGGGTGAAGACGGCCAGGTTGATGGGCACGTAGAGGAAGTTGGGCAGGGCGTTCTTGGTGGCGTTGCGGATGTTGCTGCCGAAGCGCTTGGCGGACCACCACACCAAAGCCAGGAGGAAGCCGAGCAGGAAGCACCACTTGAGCGCCGGGTAGATCTGGGAGAAGATGCGGGCGGGGCCGATGGCGCCCCAGACGACGGACGAGGAGAAGTAGACCTGGGAGCCGTTGGCGCAGTTGAACTTTGACTTTTGACCGGGCGTGCAGATGCCCTCGATGGAGGTGTCGACGAACTGGACGACGGCGTAGGCGATGAAGCTGCACATGACGGAGGAGATGACCTGGCCGCGGTACATGGCGCGCGGGGGCAGCTTCGAGTAGTAGCCCATCTTCTGGTCGGAAATGTAGTTGTCGGCCTGGCCGTTGATGTTGTAACCGAAAGCCTTGACGAACATGAGAGCCTCGGGGTGGCCGGGCAGAGCATATCCGACAATGAGCTCAGTGACGACGTTCAAGCCCTCAGTCGTGCCGGAAATGGCATACAGGTAGGACATGGGGATAAGGAACACCAGGTTGAGAGCAATGACGAAGAAGATGGTCCAGACGGGGGTGTCCAGCTGGGGCCAGTGGGTCAGGATAATGATGGAGAAGATGAAGGAGATGAGGGCAATGATCAAGAACCACCAGTCGGGAACCTCGGGGTACTTGCGGACCAGGTTGGTGAGAGGGTTGTCAAAGCCGTCGTAGATGGAGTTGGCGCCCTGGCTAATGTTGGCCAGGTGGCGGTAGCTGTCGCCGAAGCGGCCCGTGAAGAGAGCACCGAGAGAGCTGGAGACACCAGTGACAACGCGGCGGGTCAAATCGACAACGGAGGCGGTCATCGACTTGGTTGCGCGCCAGAGCGGGCGCCAAGCATCGAGGAAGATGAAGACAAAGGTCAAGGGGTAGAACGCGAAGAAGGCACCGTAGAGGACCAGGTTGCCAGCACTGTAAAAGGCAGGCGAGTAGTTCACGTAGGCGGTCTCGTTCAAGTAGCCACTGCCAGGCTGGACGACGCGAGAAATGTTGTAGCGAGCACCAGTGTTGTCGAAGATTCCGGAGCTGTTAATGGGAAGGTAGCCGGACCACTGAACGTTGCTGTAGTAAAGGGCAATAATGGCGAGACCACCAATCATGGTACCGATGTATTGCTGGAGGGTGACGAAGAATGGGTAGACCAGGGGCTGCGACAGATAGTTGAGCACGTTCCAGTCAAAGGTAGGAATGGGGTTGAAACCCATGCCAGCCTGGGAGCCGGTGATAGCGTTCAGGTTGAAGTTGCGGGGAGCAATCCAAGTCATCCAGGCAAAGGTGCTCAGGGCAGGGAACAGGAAGCCTGGCACCCAGTAGTAGGCGAATCCAACGGAGAAGACGATGAAGAAGAACTTGTATCGTGAGATGGACCAGCCGTGAATCGTCTCGCGCTTCTCGGGTACAAGCAGGGCGCGGTTAAGAGCCAGAGTGGGCAGAACGCTAGGCCAGATAGCCTCCACGGGGTAAATGACGAAACGGCGCAGCAGACCAGAGAAACCAAGACCCATGAGCTGGGTGGAAAGCAGCAGCAGGATGCTGTAGCCAGACGTCAGCCACTTGTCACCGTAGTAAATGGTCTGAGTTTGAATGTTCCAGAAGCAGTAGGCGGAGGTGGTGCCGACGTTGACAATAATCGTGGCCAGCATCTGCTCCTTGTAAGACCAGGGACCAGGGTTCAGAGAAATTCTCTGTCCCTTGTATGTGAAGCCCCAATCAGGCAGGGCATACTGCATAGCAAGACCGCAGGGGTAAAGCAGAATCTGAGCGACCTGCGAAGTAAGAGTAATGGCGGGGAAACGCGAGTTGAAGAACGAGTTTGTAAACTGGGAGATGGCGGCCCAGACGAGACCGAGGAAATGGGCGCGGAAGGTTTCGCAAGGCATGTCCTCGTCATCAGTCGGGTTGGTGATGGCGCGGACCTCGGGGTAGGGAGAAAAGAACTTGTTGACGGCAGTCTCCGTCTTGAGCTCAGTCTCCCATTCCTCGGGGGTCTGGCCTTCAGCAGGGCCGGCGATGAGCCTGCGGAAGTGGACGCGGGTCTCCTCGGTGAAGTTGTAGTCGTACTTGTGGTACTCGAGCATTTCAATGAGGATCTCACGGCACTCCTCGACGCCGAGGACCTCAATCTTGGTGATGACCTGCTCAATGTCGTCGAGCGGCGCGAGGCCGTCGGCGCCGTCGCCGCGCTGCTCGGCGAGCTGGATGACATTGGCCTCAACCACGGCGTGGTGGCGGGCAACGTCGGCCTTTTCGTCAAAGACCTGGGGCTGAGCCTCCTCCCCAATGGGGTCGGAGGTATACTTCTCAGACATGTTGGCGAGAAATGTTCCTTCACGCGCAGAGGATGGAGGGCGAGAAGGAGGTCTGTCGTCCAAACTCTGGAGTTGAGATGAGACGAAGGGGAACAACGAGCAGAACAAAGAAGCAACAAATGGTCGGGGGTCCGAGGGGCTATTATACACGCATTGTTCTGGTCCGTGATACTACTGCCATTGGCACCATGTCAATGCTACACGCCCCAAGCTGACAGGAGCGGACAAATGCCGGGCAGGGATCTTTTGTCCAGGCATGCAATGGTAGCGCCACAGAGGGTGCCCGGCACGCCAATTGGTGAGCCTCATCCTTATAGTGTTGCATTAATTGACCTTCCCGATTCAAGCAAAGAGTCTCACTAGCAGCATGTGGTACAGGGGCCGTTGGGAGACGGATGAATTTGCCCCAGCTGATTTCGGCGTCGCCTATCACTAGACTTGAATTTTTCTTTTGCAACCCAGGGCTACCAGCAAAAAAGAACTTTCCTGGTGCGTACTAGAACGCGGGAAAAGCACACACCAGGGGTGTGTGGCGGCTTGCTTTCTCTACTGGCTCCAAACAGTCTTTGCCACTAGATCCACGCGCGACTAGACGCTACATTGACCCATACCTCGTTCAGTAAACTGGGGCTTGCAACAGGCCATTCTGCCATTCCCTCTGCGTTTGATAAAGGGGAATTCCCCTAATGGTGGTGTCCGCCGATTTGTGTGTGTGGCGACAGGGATGGCCGACAGGCCCCAGCTAGTTATCTACAAGCTAAACTGCCCCAGAGTCGTCCGCCCGCTCAGGGAAAAAGTTCTTGACCTTCCTCTTTGAGCCTGTGACGCTCAAGTTCTGATAATATGAAATGGCACACTGTCGGTAACCGGCCTGCTGCATTGTGGTATAGGTTTATTCCCCTACATTGGGCGGAAGAGTCGGCATGGCGTAGATTGCAGGCGCCGCCACCAGCCCTCGCGAAAGGATTGAACAGAAAACCAGCGCTCCCGGCTCCCCGAATGGTGCTGCTGTGACTGCCAAGGCTGCTGAAGCCACTGGTGCTGGTGCCCTGGGGCAGATCCGGACGCCCAGTTCTGCTTCTGTTTTTAGCCACGGCGTGTATGCGTGGAAGCTTATTCCATCTCTATAGGTATGCTGGTGGAGAGAGTAGAAAGTAACCACTTTGGTTCCAACGGGGAATGGGTGGGATGGGGTTACAATGAGAGTCTCAGCACGGCGTATAGGTTCAAGACAAATCCACCATTCTGAAAGACTCTTGGGCAGCGAGTCAATCGTATCTACTTGGAGCTGCGAACTTGTGGGCCGTGCAGTGAACCGCAAGGCTTCGGGTGGTGGGCAATTCCTTGGCATCCATTGTTCTCTATGGAGCAGCTCGTGTGATATCCTGGGGTCCCAAGATCCTTTGGTTTGCATGAGGTAACTAAATTCTCAACATGGCCGTTGTCGCCATTATCAAAAAGGACCGCTAACCACGGGAAGGCTTCCAAAAGTTCTTGCAAAAGGGCGCAGATGAGAGGAGTTCTCCACGCAACTAGGGACCAGTCTGTGACAAATCAGTGGGCTGGACATCTTCCCTCGTCTAGTCCTAGGCCCGAAATAGTCGCTTAGAGGGACCTTTTTCTTCTCCCCACACACTGGCTGGTCCTTTTGATTTAACCTAGCTGGTGATGGAAACATGCTGGCCATGTGGCTCTATCTACGCCTGGTCGAAGGACTATTAAAAAATCCGAAGCCGTGAACAATGCGATCGTTATCCTCAATTGCCTCAGCCTGACCGGCCTCCTCTCCACCCTGCCCACACCGATTATGTCGCTGACCCAGTAAAACAATCGTGGCTCTCCAATAACGTGGTTTATTTTACGGAGCCAGACAGAAGTTCCTGTCGTCAATTAGAAAAAAAGACCAAATTGGGTATGAAGCTCTCTCGTTTCATGTCGTAGTTATCGGCAACAATCTGCTCAATTGATAACGACGAGGTTTGGCATTTGCCTTGCTCGTTTAACGACATCCAGCTCAGAGCCAAGCCGCTACCGGCACTGTTGCCATGATTGTGCCCGTCCTACGGCCATACTGTGACCCTCGGGAATGCCAAGCTGTGATGGCTGCCGGAGGGCTTGCACATGCCAAGCATGATCGCAATGACAGCGACCGCCAAGGCGATTTCAATATGCTTGGTGGCGGTGAGTTAAAGTAGCCCGGTACTCGCCTAGTTACACAGAGATTCCAAATGACGGCATATTATCTTCTCCTTCTCTGATTTGTCTACTGATTTAATCAAGTCCCGCAAGCTGCAGTAACAACTGACTGTACCACGGCGCCACCATGCATGCATGCTTGGGATGGGTATGGCTTCACAGGCTCACCACAAGGGTGTCCAGCAATTTCTAGCAACAACCTTATTAGCCCACCGCACAGCGCATGCCTCAGCTATTTCTCCTCCTTTCTCAGTGCCGTCCTTGCAGCGCTGTACCGGCGTTGCCCCTTTCGCCCTGGCTCTCAGCTGACGCCTGCATGAAATTGAATGTACAGGCTTCCTCTGGTGCCCACACTACCCAACCACGAGCCAGAACTTTTGCCATGCAGCACACTTTGCAATTTGATTGCGTTGATGGCGGCATGCAAAGAACCAGGGTCAGGGGGCGTGTGCGTGGCATCATCCGTACGCCATGTAAGCCGCTAACCCCCAAGCGCATGCAGCCTCCGGGGTATTGACTTTACTAGCAGGCGGAGATCCCTCAGCCTTTCGGCGTTGTGTCCACCACCGGCCACCCAATCGTCAAACGCCCTTGCTGCGCTCTCTGACGAAAGTTCCTTTGTAGCCCACTATTTGCTGCTCGGGAGGCTTCCAGGTTTGGCGATGGTGCGGGCCTGTCGTTGGTCTCCATAGTAGACCTGCACAGTCCAGTCCCTTTGGTCCCCGTCTCTCTCCTCTCTGACCATTTCCGTGCCTGTGACTCGCCGAAACAGGGGCGACTAAACTCTTTGTGGGATGAATGGGACATTGTCTTCCGCCGGCACGCCATTGTCGTACTGGTAGCACTGAGGCAGCCGACCGGCAGGATTGCAGGTCCGGGTTTTGGGTTCTTACAAAAGATCCTATTTTATGGTTGCGTCTTACAGTGTAACCAATTTGGCAGCTTTGCGAATCCAGCCCCCTCTTTCTGCGTGACAATCGGTGCAACCCTTGAATTATTCCGCAGAGCAGACTTTTTCTCGGAGCCGGCATATCCGGGTGAGCTGTTACGCCTCGGCTTTTCCTGTGATATCCCATTGAACGGCCCAGGCCGGAAGAAAGAGCCGTTGGGTTGGACTTGTAGAATAGTAACATGATAGGTGGCGAATATAAATTTTGCCTCTCTCTGAAAGCTGGATCTACAGTGAAGACTTTTTTTTTTGCAACCACAACGGGCTCTAGACCACATTAGAGCCTCTGCAGGCGAGCAGAGCCCCAGGATCGACAAGTCCGCTCGACGCGGGGGAGGGGACATGGAAGGACACGAACCGAGCAGCCAACACGACGGTCATCCAGTTGGCTGAAGAATTGGGCCTCCCCTAGCCGGCTGCCCGGGTGTTGGTAAGATTCTCCGACAGAAGGGCACTGGAACGGGCTTGGAAGCTCGTTTTAGAACAGGATCCTACTGCCGCAGCTCGTTTATTGATGATATTGCTGGCCGTTTGTGCCGATCCCTGGACGAGGCTATGATACTATTACGAGATCGCTGTGCAATTGAGATTTGATAGTGGCGCTTGACAAATCTTCACCTCAGTGGCCATTCTTGGCTGCAATTTCTTGACTAAAACAAGGAAAGCCGCTGTTGGCTCTTTGCCACCTACTCTGTTGAAGTACTTTTGTTGCGAACTTTTGTACAAAGCTGAACGAACTTGCTCGCAATGGCTGATGACGAAAGGTGATGTGAAGGCCCAGACATAGTTACATGCTTGCAACTCGTATTAAGCCACGGTCTATTCAACTAATAGCTGTATAAAAAAAATATACAAGTTCTGCAACGTCTGGTTGGCGGAGCTCTGAGTAACATCTATGGACGGCTAGTGCCGTTCCTGCGCCTAAACACCTCAATGGGTTGCATGTCTGCCATTGCTCATACTAGTCAGCGATAATGATCTTTTCATTGGTTTTAGATCCGAGGTTTTTACGATATCGCACTGCGAATGGACTTGGTGCGTGCCAATTACAGAGTACACAATAACGTGATGCCACATTCCTGCGCAGCGGCCCGAGGGTGTGATTAGCCCACGCTGTACCAATAATCAGCAGCACTCCACAGGCATGAGTCGGGCAGCAGGGTGTCCTATCAGTTGATTATCGCGGCGCTGGGGTCGCCATGTTGCTGGGTGTAATAAATAACAAGCCTCGTAGTATATTTTCGGTTGAAGGGCCGAATCCGGCGAGTCGCGTGGTTGGCGACCAATTCGCGCTTGCATTCCGACAGATATCACATCAAAGGAGACGAAGCTAGCGAGATGTAAAACCGGCGAGACTAAATTTGACTCTATATTAAAAAGGGTAATCATCGCGTAACACTTCACAAGTCCAACACGATACCGCCGCGCCATTTCCCCATCCACAACTCACACTGGCACCAATTACATTCAATTATATTCCCTTGGTACCGGCCTTGATGAGTCCATGTACCAACAAACTACCGCCGGTGATATCTCACAAGAGTCAAGATAGTGCCATGCATGATCAACGCTCACGGAACTGATCGCCTTGCTTCTACGTGATGCTATTAAATGAAGTTCCCATTTTCACGCCGAAGCGCCACCGGCCTCCCTACAGGAGTCTAGGCGTGAGGGTAGTGCTCCATCAGTAGTGGGTAAACCAATTCATCAAATGTAACCGATGCTGGCAGCTGCCCTAGAGACAACTTGACCGGAGATGTTGGCCAGGCAAACAGTTGCTCACGTTCATCGATGCGCCGAGTCAGCTGTTGAATAGGAACCGTGAACAATTGACACGTAAGACTCTTCCAATTCAGCTTCATAGCTACTTTTTGCTGCACGGTGTGCTACTCTCGACTCATCAAGCCATGCTGCCGCGCCAAGAAATAAGCCATGTCGCCACAATGCCAATCGTTTAGATACTAACACTTTTACAGTCCTAGAAGTGTCTATAAGTAAGGGTAGAGAATAGTATAACGACGGCGTGGAGTTCTGGACACACTGTTGGTCTACTGGTATTGGTTTCTCACCATTGAGTCTAGAGTCGCCCCAGGGAAAATCAAAATGGCAATCAACTTCCCAACAGGATCCCTCACTTTAAGAAATAGCGCACAGGCCCTTTCTCCACCAATTGAAGCATGATATTTTACCGAATAACCGCTAACCCCACCATGCTGCCAACTCGGACCAGTTACTGTGGATGAGAGTGAGAACTTTTGTAAGCCACATCTTACCGTAAGTGCACGTAGCGCAAATTAAAACAGCTGACTGGAGCTCGGACGGAATTCTAAACGCTCATTCATTATCAGATAACAATAATATCTTATCACGGCTTTTCCAGATGCGTTTTTCAGAACATGGGAGAGCCTGTTTCGAGCAAGTCATTGAAAGAACGGGTGGCTTCCCGCCGCAACCAAGTTTTTCAGGTATTATAGCGCTGTACTCGCTTTCGGCAGAATATGGCATTAAGCTATCGATACAGACGGTATTCCGACTGACCGGAGTTGCCTAGTCAGCGACATCCGGCGCAGGAGAAAGCTCGGAGTCCACTGGGTCTCTGGTCCCGCTTGGGTTGTGGAAACATTTCAAATTCATTGCCCAGCAGATGGAGCATCGTAATGAAATAAATCTCGCAGGTTGGAATGGAGGCTTATCGTGACATGCGAGGAAAGAGAGTAAATTGTGCAACTTTTTATCTAGCGGCAACTCGCGTGGACCAGCAACTTGCGTGGAAACGGCGGCTGTGCCTTGAGTAATAACCTGGAACACAGTAGAGTGCAGTTGCGTATGGAGACTCTATAGCCCGGAAATTAATAGTAGATATCACTGAATAGGTGACTACAACTCATTATCTGAACACCTGACGGCTGCGTAAACAGCAGCATGCTGGTATTTCATGCTGCATGGCGAAGGGGGATAAAAGTCCTCCAACGATTTTCACTTGGCTGCTGAATGCATAAAAGAAACACCAGAAAAGACTAAATTTGCGACATATGGAGACATGGTGCTCTTGACACAGGCTAACACGGCATTCCTTTGCTATCTTGCCGGATAATGCCGTTTATCGCTTTCGGACCGAAGTATGACAGTCGCCGGCTCCGGTGTGCTACATAGGGCTGAGTGGCAGAAATATCATACACCGCAATATCAACTTGGTCATACTGACTCATGCTTACGTGCTACTACTGTACGTACCATCTTAGGTGCGTAAATGCCATTCGGGCCGTTGTTGATAAGGAACAGGAGAAAGTCTCGTGTTGGCATGGATGCCAGTAACTGCACTGGACGAATTCTCTTTGTATCAGATGCTTTCATGATATGCTAGCCGTTTATTGACATTGCAGCTTGAATATGCTCTTGCGTGCCTACTCAGCAGGGGCTATGAAAGTACAATAATGGTTAAGAACGCAGTGACAGGCATCCAGAAGAGTCTTCACGAAGCTGTTGATTGCACAGTCTCCACTACAATTTATACAAGTTTTGATTTGTATTCTCTCCGACGTAACTAGAGCACTGAATACCGCCAAATCTAGAAGCATGCCCATAATGAGAATCAACGTGGCAGGGCAGAATCATTTAAACCCCCAACATCAAGTACATGGTTCGGTGCGAGACAGACGATTCGACAGACTTCCAATGCGTCAAGGCTTTAAACTTGGATACCTGTTGTCAGGACCAGTGTGCCAGGTACCACTGGGCCACAGAGACCCAAAAAGATCAAGTAATGTCCAGCCATTAGGTGGGACATCCCTAGCATCCAATATATACCTTCTATGTGTCGTGACACCTGTGCTGTGACTGTTGACTTTACTGATCAAGCAACGTATTCGCGGAGGCCAAATGGCGGCTGCAGGCCACCGTCCGTCAAAGTCTTGAACGCCGGCAGCCTGCCACCAATACGAAAATTCAGATGATAATGTTTATTGTCTATACTTTTTTATCCCTATTGTGTAGATAGAGGAGAAACTCTTCCCCATCTGTCGCTAGTGTATAGTTATATCGAATCAAGTCACCAATTGCATACCTGTTGAGCAACGCCTCTCAGCCCGTGCAACCTTAAATGTTACCAAGAATGTTTTTTTTCTCATACGAACGGTCTGAAATAGCTCTATGGACTATTAAAGCCAGGCTTAACTTGGCTGCATCACGCTGCTAATTTTGCCTTTAACGCTCCAGGGTAGGCTGTTGGTTTCAGCTGGTCTTTTTTTTTCAATTATTTTCAATTATTTTCATACTTGATTAAAATATTAAAACATACACTAATACAGTGAAACACATCATTGTCATATATTCCAGAAATTTGTAACGTCGTCTACCCCCCACCAGATGTTCTCACCCTCTCGTACAGACCTACCAAGGTGACGAGCGCCATGAGCCGAAACTTGTCGCCCAAGTCACTGCGCACCGCCAACGTGCCGCACTGCCCAATCTTGGCCTGCCCCGTAAACACCGCCAGAAGCTCCTCGCTGCCTTCCTCTGACAATTTCCAGTGACGATTCGTCCGTGCCGTTGGCTTTGTCCCGTCGATGCTCTGACTCCGCGTCCGCGTCCACGTAAACGTCTTGCGGTCAAACTTGTGCGCGCTGCTTGTCTGGGAGAGTATTTCGGACGCTTCTTGCGACGGCAAGTTGGCGGACCAGTTGTATTTGGCGTGCGTGAGCTTGTTCATGCACGACAGGTCCTCCCATTCGACGGCGGAGATATCCGTGGGGTCCCCGACGCCAATCTTCATGTTGACCTTGGAGGCTTGAAAATGAAGAACGGCGACGATGGGGCCTTGCTTGTCCGAACCGCTGTAAAAGGTGAGGCGCGGCTGGCTGGGCTTGATCTTGGTCTTGATGTTGACAAAGTAGTCGTCCTGGCCGTCCTCGGATGCGATGGCGTAGTGGCTCTTGAAGGCCGGCTTGGTCACTACATAGTGTTTATCCATGATGGCCAAAATAAAGTAATTTTTGAAGTAAATCGAGGATGGAAGAGATTGCAAGTGTTGAGTGAGACGGATACGATTAGACTGTGAGCGAAATGATGTCGAGCTGGACTGGACTTTTTATAGAACACCCTCTCATCCGTGTACTGAGGCGCATGCCCTGGCGCGTCATCAGCGCTTCAATGTTATGGCAGTGTCTCAAGTTACATCGGGCGTCGATGAGAATGAGGCGACTGTGGAGAGTATCTCAGCCGTGCAGAAGTTTCCATATTGTTTGAAATGAGCTGCCGATGTAGACTTTCGGTCCCCCAGATTCAACACCGAATGCAGGCCATGTGGCGCAGTCTTGCCCGATTGGGATTTATACCGCGAGTGCGCGGAATACGACGGGTAATGATTCAGCTCCGCGACCAGCGCCCGTGGAGAGTCAAGTAAGCGCCTACCCAAATCCGCGGAAACATTTGCGACATGACAATATGCTACATGTCACAGGAGTTGAGCAGCTGGAGAATTTACGGACTTTGCATACTAATCGCTGCTCCCCGTTACAGTAATGCCTCGACCAACAACAATGCCTTGGCCAACAACGTAGTGAGTCAAATAGTGAGGAATAGTGCGCCGTCGATCATCAATTGGTCAATACGCCTCATGCTTCCCTAGCTCAGTTGGTTAGAGCTTCGTACTAATAAAGCGATTAATTCGAATTGTTGGTAATGCGAAGGTCGCAGGTTCAAGCCCTGCGGGGAGCAGATGTGTGGTTGAGTTGACGCTTTCCTTTTTGGCTTGCGTCGGGGCTGCGAAAGCCGGGTGTTTCTTTTTGATTTTCAAGCTAAAGCCGAGTAAAATATTACCATTTTATTATATTGGATTTGGCTGAAATGTAATTCGCATGAATTCGAAGATGATGCTCCTTCAAATCAATCCTTGTTGGTCACGCCATCAACAATGTACGATGTGCGCGGTATCCACAAGTGGTCCTCTGATAACTGATCTCTTTGCACTGAGTAGCGTCCGTTTCGCTTTGCCCTGATGTGACAAGGTGTAAGAAGCCATGGACATAAACGCCGCGAGGAGGAATCTTGCAGGCACGTCTGGTATGCCAGCTATCGGCCGAGAATACTGTGTTGAGCCCTGATACACTTCAGCGACTGGCCAGACAGAACCGGCAGACAGTTAGGAATTTGGCGGCGATGAAAAGACTCACGAAAATCGCCATTCATTTGGTGTAAATGGTGCTGCCTGTGGTGGATGTCGCACAGGTTCACATCCTCGCTGCATAAATCCGGCCATCAGAATTGTCTAGTATTTATAACTCGACCCCTAATCAATACCCCCATAAATCCAAGTAAACCTTTAATGCTTGCGCACTTTCGTCCTTCATCTCCGCCAGTTGCGCTGGCGTTCTATGCCTCAAAAACCCATCCATGAGCCAGTACGCCTGGCAGAGTTCCTGCGAGAACCACCACACATCCGCCACCGTGCCCGCCGAATGCTGGTTGCTGGGCTTCTTGGCGTGTACTTGCTGCAAAGCCGCGTCCAGGACCCTGGCCATCTTGAGATCCGGCAAATCGCTGACGTCGTCCGCTTCGGGAAACCCATCAAGTAGAAATTGCCGAAAGAAACGCTCAGTCTCACCGCTGCCAGTCAGGAGCCCGTTCATGTCGTAAAATGAAAAGAGGTATTCTGAAATGGGCGCGCCGACGTGAGAAAAGTCAAAGTCGACGACGGCCATCAGAACATTCGTTTCGCGATCGAATAGCAAATTGGTCAATCCTATAAATTATTTTCAATTCAATTAATATTATTCCATCGAATTCGCAAGCTGGTAATTTCCTTCTTCACTTTCTTTTGGCATTTCAACTTACCCAGATCAGCATGAATCAAAGTTGGTCGATCTTCTTGCACGGTTTGCAGCACGTCGTCCAGACCATTGGCGAAAAATCGATCCAATCGGACTTTGAGATCCTCGTCATCTTTCCAGCCATTCAAGTGTGTACTGCGCTCACTGGCCTGCCGTTGCCAGGTACACATGCCTTTGAGGAAGCCAGCAAAGGTTTCGAAAGGACCACCACAGGGGATGGATGACTTGGTGCTGAAAATGTGACCCTCATCATCGCAGGTAAGACCACCATAGATCACCCCGTCCGGTAGCGTAAAATCTTGTAAAGCCTTTGTGAATTCAGCAATTTGACGAAAGACGGTGTGCTGTTGCTCTGGGGTGAAGCTGGCAAGCTCGGCAGATGTAATATGCTCTCCTTGTTTAAACTCTTCCACAATCCACCTCTTGTCGGGATCACCATCACTCCAGGCGAACACAAGGGGAGCCAGGGCGGGCTGATTAGCTGCGCAGAGAGCCTGCCGAGCCAGATGGAGGAAGACGACCTGATTCCGGACTCGGACCGAGTTTTCCAGGCTGACATTGGCCTTTGGCATGCGCACTACAAAATTCGTGGTACCCCGAGGAACAATGTGAGTGAGAGGCATTCTCTTGGCTGCAGCTAGCTCGATAGGTGTGGGAGAGTTGAGCTCAATAAGGTAAACCTTGTTGTTCTTTGCTTTTTCAAGTGGCCTAATGGAGTAGTCTTGCTGGCGGAAACTGAAATGATCGGCCATGATATTGTTGATGAGTTGAACATCGGTATCATTAACCTTGGGGGTAGTAGATGGTGCCATATTGAGTCGTATAAGATGCGATGCGAATGGAATTGTAGCGAGCAGCATGGGCTTGCGGATCCATTGTACTTAAATAGGCTGCGTAGGTGCATATATTTGTTGGAGGAACTTTTGGTACAGCTCCCCGCCGAGGCTTGATCAGAATAACCTGGCTAACCCACCGCTTGCGACTTACAAACTCACCTACTGACCGTGATATTAAATCCTGAGCTACGATGCGCACATTTAATATTCTAGTTACTTATTACAGTAATGAGAGGTATGCTCGAATGACCTACATTTTCTACGGCTTAACAGCTTGGCGGTGCACAGCTTTGTCAAGCATGAAGCCTTGCTATCTGTTTGCGCTCCTCTGGTGCAGCCTGATTTGATCAACTTGCCCGCCTTCACTTTCCCACCCTGCCCTCAACTAGTTCCCGCTCTTTTGTCGCCGTTGGTAGGCTCTCTCGTCTCGCACCCCAAGTCTCGCAGCTCGTTGTTCTTTCTTTACCCGACGTCGTTGCGATGTGCGCTTAATCGCAGGACATGGATGTGTTTGAGCTGGAACGATATTCATTCACGTCATCGATACGCAATTTATCTAATTACGTCTTTTCTTTACTTTATTTTTTGTTAAAGCCTGAAAAATTACCCCGTATATAATTAATTACGCTATAGCCAGCGGAATGAATAGAAAATACAGGGGCAAGCTGCTGCAGTTGTACCTTGTGTTCAACGATTATGCTGTATGATGAAATCTACAGGTGGTCGCTACGGTGGCCGTTGTACTCTCATATTACCCACCTGCGCTTGAAGATTATGCGAGGTTAATGTTGTGGGCTTTGTGACGCTCACCTCCATGCAGATGTAGGTCGAGTTAGCCATCTTGCGAATCATGCATATGGAACCTACATTAATCGAATTATGTGAATGGACTAGTGGTTGGATTTAAATTCAATTAAATAGTCATTACATGCGCAGGCTGCCACAAGTGGCAGCCTCAAGGCCACAGATGATGCCGTCGCTATTAAAATACCTCTTCCATAAGTACCTATTTTATCTCTTAATTAAATCCTGCACTCAATGTGGTCACTACACTTACTAGTGATCAGAGTAATTGGTCATGTAACCGCTCACTTCCTTCCGACAGGGCGCCCGTCACTTGGTCTCTTTTGGGCCGCCTTATACATCATCAATGCGACCGGGGAAAAACTAATTAATAGGCTGCAAAGCGCTTTTAATAAGATTTTGCCTTCACTTTGAGGTCGTTTCAAGAGATTTCTATATATTTTCATTCCTTCGAACCTGCTTGCCAATTACTTTGCTACACCAGAAGGCCATTTTGCTTATAATCGTAGCTGCCTTTCAAAGTTATTGTGAAGTTTCAAGTACCTGCTGGTACCTAACTTTATCGGGGTTTCGTTTCTCCGTTCCATATTTCTGCCCAAAACGAGGACTTCCACCCAATGTGTACGATATCCTCAGTGCGAGTGTTGTAATAAGCCGTACAAACAGCAACTACGAAGAAGCTCACTGAGGGTTGACTTATGCCCTTGTAATAATGGTCACGCCTTCTTTCGGTTTCAGTATCGGTGACTTCGTCGCTGTTACAGGTTTAATAGTTACCGTTGTTCAAAGTCTTCGGGGCATCTCTGACGACCTAATCGAACTGCAGGAGCTTCAGGTTGAATTATGTCATCTGAAAAATCTCTTTGAGGTAATAGGAAGGGACATACTCAGGGGGGACACTATCTGTACAAAAAAGCTAGAAGTATTTCTGGTTACGTTTTCGAATAGTCAAAGGACGATAAGCGACTTCAAAGGCTTTGTTGATAAATATGCTGGTGTATCTACAGGCCTTGGAAAATATCGCAAGAGACTTTCGTGGAGCATATGGAAGAAACAAAAGGTCGCACCATTCCGAAAACGCCTACAATGTTATATCACGGCATTAAGTATAATTCAAGGTAGCATGAATGGGTAAGGGAGAAACTAGATCATTAAGCTGCCAGACATGATGTACCATACTGACTACTCCAAGGCACGAAATTCAAGCATTGAATGATCAAATAGTTAGGACAACTGACCAACTCTGCGGACTGCTTCGCCAAACAAAGGAAGAAGTGCATATGCACCTTTGCACAGTGCTGAGTAAGCCATGGGATCAAAAGCCGATAAGTTTTCAGGACGCAATTGGACGACGATATCCGCTCCCTTTAGAAGCAGTACAAAACTTTAATGTAAGCAAGTCATGCATGACCTTTGTCCTACCTGTATTTGCTGAAGCTCGGAAAGGATTTTATGTCCTTTTTAAAGTTTGCCTTTCGAGGACATCTCGTATTCGATTTCATTGAGCGGCAAGAGCTTTGGCTATTCACCCCAGCTCACAACAGTACGAAGTGGTGGTACTTAGTAAATGAGCTAGACTGGTCTGCCATACTACGACCTGGTCTACGTCTTGAGATGTCAATAAACCTGCGACGCAAGGTCGCTAGTGAGTGCGCTTTGGCGCTGGGGGGCATTGGGACGGTCCCGCTCACTATTGAAGATCTACAAAACGCTACAATACAGCCTGCAAAGTTTGTCTACTTGTCAGCCTGCAGTTCAGCAAACGCGAACGACCGGCAGAACTCTCTTGTGCATTTTACGAAGCCACTTCCACCGTGGCTGGCTTTACCAGAAGATCTTGAATTCCGATGGTTGTATGTTGAGCGTGTTTGCTTATTAGTGTAGCAGTTTTCTAACTTGTCTAGCTCAAAGCCAGCGGCTTTTGGGCCTGTCTCATCAAAGCCACGCCATAACATCGAAGCAGCTCACAAAGATAGTAGAAACCACTCAAGCGGTCAATCACTTCGCGCATGACCGTGCATCTTGGCCTCCAAGATTAAAAGCGTTAAAGATTTGGCGCTGAGTCCGGCCAGAGTTTTTCCATTTCAGCCAATCAGAGGAATGTGCAAGCATGCGCTGCTTTCTCAAACGAAAACCCGAGTAGGAGTTTTCGACACCTGAACCGAGTCTGGCCGACGATTGCCCTCGAAATGTTGGTTCCAGGTACTTCAAAGTTCAACACCGAGATTGCATTGTAATCTTACCTGTGCGCTGCCACGTTGCGTGTTTCGCCATCTTACAACCAATTCTCTGTACTAAACTGTTTGACAGCGAAATTTACGACTAATGCTATTATTTGAAATTTCTGTGTTGGATATACTCCTCTGGACGTTATTTGGAAGCTGTGGGATAGCAAAACACGGCGCCATTTGGCCCGACAGCATCAGCCTTACTATCTAGCAGCATGCGTTTTCTTTGCCTTTAACGGGGTTTAATCGAATTTTTAGTATAGAAAAATCAAGGTTATCAAGCCACTGTCTCGCACTAGAGGCTATCCGCCTACAGCTCGAGATGTGCTACTTGCAGTTCGACGGTGCGAGAACGGCAATGCCCACGGCCGAGGACTACATCGCTACTCACATCTAGGCCATTGTGGCGGTTACGTTTGCCGGATAGCGCCCTAACGGCAAGTGGAGTGAGCTCTGTGTAGAGCGAAAATCTGTAGACAATGGTGAGAATGCTTGGGCGTCGCGGCAAGTCTCATGGCCGAGCGACCGGATTGGTGCGGGTGACGATCTGGAAGCCGACGCTGTGCTGACGCCAACAACGGATGCTTTCCGAAGAAACAAAAACTGTTGTTTCAACTGTCACGCATTACATCAAGAGTATTACCATTGGTTTTTACAGTACCTTGGAATATGATGTCACTTGAATCCCGTCAGAAGTTCACCATGCAACGAGAGAGGCCTGTTATACATAAGAGGCCCTGATTCCCTGTCATTCCGCCCTCCAGTAGAAAGAATTAGATGCCTTTAAGACTGAAGAATTTCTGCTCGGCCACTAGAATTGTAGCAGTGCGTGCACATCACATTAGCTAATCGGCATCGTTTGAATCAGGCCATTCCCCATAATTCTCATCGGCTCGGCGCTCGGCTGTGCTCCGTGAAATGAGCATTTTTCCAGCATTCACTCCTGTATTTGATCCAACGTGTACGAGGAGGGTGGTGCTGGCTGTGAAACGAACTGGCTCGGCCGGCCAGCGAGAACTCGGCGGTAGCACCAGCAGCCCAATTGTCAACTTTTGGGTCCTAGGGGCTCACGAGACCGTCTCTAGTGTCGGAGAGCAATAGAGTGGCGATAGATTGGGCGTTTGGGAGCTGACGACGGGCGCAACGCCTCCCCTGCAGACGGCGCCGACATTCTGGTACTAGCCTGATGGGAGCTGGGGGGAGCTTGGTGATTTCTGGCGTAGCGTTGTCGGTAGACGGGGAAAACCCCCACAAGTGAGGCCACTATGACTGCGATTTTGGAAGCTGATGGATGAATTCTGGATCCAGCCGTTCGGAGATGTAATTTTAGAGTTGAGCAGTTTTCGATGGTGGAGGGAGGTTGTTGGCGATGGTTGGTGGCGGCAGCTGGAGGCAGCTGGCGTACAAGAATCGAGCAAACGGCACAACATCACTCGAAGAGGCAGCCATTTCTTTTTTTTTTTTTTTTTNNTTTTTTTTTTTTTTTTTTTTAACTCTTCACATCCGGGCTGTCCAACACATTTCAGCCTTTCCATCAAATCCTTTTTCCTTTTCCTTCCTTCCATCCTCGAATAAAGCGAGACAGTAAAGAAAGGTACTGCGTTCGCTGCCGCACCATCGCTACAATGGGCACCGACTGTTGCTCTAGTGGCCCGAAGCAGGACGTCCCGTCTTGTGCTGGTCCTTCAACCGATATCCACGAAAGTCACGAAGATGGGAATTACAATCACGACCATGATCATAATCATGCTCACGGCGGCCACGACCACGACCACGATCACGATCACGATCACGACCATGGTGCTGGCCCCGACCACCCCCAAGGCCACGACCACAATCATGACCAGTCTGCGGCCCAGGAACACGCACACTGTATTGACCAAGACGACTGTGCCAAAAAGGGCGAGGTCTGCGACAATGTTGCGTGCTGCGACACTGACGACGACTGTTCTTCTGCGACTGTGACTTGCTGCGACGCCGATGACGAGCACTGTGATGGTTCGCCTGCCCTGCCTTGTCTTGCCTCTTGTACGACCATGCTAATATTTTGGCACAGAAAAGTGCATCATTGCAGCTGCTGCCATCGAGTGCGAAAAGGCATGCGAGACGGAAAACGAAATCCCAGATGGTGAGTACATTCAAGCACCCTGCCATGCACCAAAAGTCTCGCACTTACACCAACGTAAACCTAGCCCACCTTGTCCACAGACACAACCACGACGCCTCTGGCCGCCACCCTGCCGCTGCCTGCAGTGACCACCTCGCCAAGGCGTTTGACCAGTACACGGCCTATCTCGAGTCCGCCCGCTGCATCTGCCGCAGTGTCCTCGAGCGCGGCTGGACCAAGAATTGCTGCAGCACCCAACCCAAGAAAAAGGTCTTGCGCAGGCGATCGTCTGGCACCGCTACCGCCTTTACCTCTGCTCATGCCTACCAGCCTGCCCATCACCACCATGGAATGAAGCGCCGTACTAAGAGACAGCCGCTTCGCCCTGCGTCTGACAAGGACTCGTGCTGTGGCGATGACAAAGATTCCTGTTGCGGCGACGATCATGTCAAGCATGGAGACGACGTCAAAAAAATTCCCACCACTCGGGTGACCGATTTTGGCGACGTTGAAAAAGCCAATGGCCTTGACCACCTTGCTCTTCATGTCGAGGGCATGACTTGTTCTGGATGCGGCAACAAGATGGAAAAGGGCCTCAATGGTATTCCCGGCGTGTCCAATGTCCGTGTCAATTTCGTCATGGGCCAGGCCGAATGCAGTTTTGACTCCTCCGCCACTTCACCTGATGAAATCATACGCAGTGCCGAGCGTGCAACCGGCTTCAAATGCACAAAACTCTCCAGCGACGATCAATCTCTCGATATTCTTGCGTCCGGTTCAGTTGCCAAGGGCCTCCTCGACCTCGACATTCCTGGCGTCACTGATGCGTCCATCATCAACAAAAAGTCCGTCAGAGTGAATTACGACCCTACGATTATCGGAGCACGCGACCTTCTCTCCAGATTGCCCCCAGGAACCGAAGGACTGGCACCCCCACGAGACGACCCATCCATCTCTAGCGGCCGTAAGAGGCTCTACGATCAGTTGGTCAAAACTCTGGCTGCCGCCTTCTTCACCGTCCCTGTCCTGGTCATGGCTTGGGGCCATGATCTTGTCAAGGAACCTACCAAGGCCATTGTTTCTCTTATACTGGCCACGTTTGTTCAAATGATTGCCATTCCCGATTTCTATCGCCCCGCCCTGTCCTCACTCATCTACAATGGTGTTGTCGAGATGGACATGCTCGTTGTCATTAGCATCACCGCCGCCTACCTTTACTCTGTTGTTGCATTTGGCTTTCGCATGGCTGGTCGCCCTCTTGAGACAGCCGAATTCTTTGAAACCAGCACACTTCTTATTACCCTCATCATCCTGGGCCGTCTGGTGGCCACTTATGCCCGTGTTCGTGCAGTCCAGGCCGTCTCCCTCCGCTCCCTCCAGGCGACCTCTGCTGTCATTGTCGAGAATGGTCAGGACAGGGAAGTTGACGCAAGACTTCTTCAGTACGGTGACAAATTCAAAGTCGGCGCTCATACTGCGGTACCTACTGACGGTGTCGTCATATCTGGCTCTAGCGACATCGACGAGTCCATGCTGACTGGCGAGAGCATTCCCGTGTTCAAGAAGGAAGGCGATGAGGTTATCGCCGGCACTGTCAATGGAACAGGCACCATTGTCGCCCGCTTGACGCGCCTACCGGGCAAGAATACTGTCACTGATATTGCTCAGCTTGTCGAGGAGGCAGCCAACTCAAAGCCCCCTCTGCAAGATGCTGCCGACCGTGTCGCCAGCTGGTTTGTACCCATTGTCACGACTGTCGCAGTCATTGTCATAATTGCCTGGGTCATTGTTGGTCTCAAGGTGCGCAACTACAACGGAGGACAGACAGTCTCCAACGCCATCACCTATGCCGTCGCTACTCTCGCCGTTTCTTGCCCCTGCGCTCTTGGATTGGCTGTTCCCATGGTTCTGGTTGTCGCTGGTGGAGTCGCAGCTCGCAGCGGTGTCATTATCAAGTCGGCCGAGTGTACAGAGCGTGCCCGCAAAATTACTGATGTTGTTTTTGACAAGACGGGAACAATCACGGAAACCGACCTTGATGTCATGGCTGCCGAATTTTTCGACGGTGACCCGGAATTGGCCATTGCCATTACAAAGCCGCTGGTTGCCGACAATAATCATCCTGTTTCCCTTGGTGTCGCTAAGTATCTCGAAAACCGATCAGGCGATTCCCTCGTGGCAACTGATTCTCACGTCATTCCTGGTGCTGGCGTTGAAGCCGTCTTTGACGGTGACGTGATCCGCGCTGGAAACCCAAAGTGGACAGGAACTGCGGCCAACTCTATTGTCATGGACCTCCAAAGCCAAGGTCTTACCCTGCTGGTCATTACGCGCAACGCAAAGCCCATTGCTGCCTATGGTCTCCGAACCCGTCTCCGTGCCGAATCTGCCAAGGTGGTGAAGCAGCTCACCCGTCGCGGCATTGCTGTGCACATTGTCTCTGGTGACTTGCAGCAGGCTGTCGAGTCTGTCGCCATCCAGGTTGGTATTCCGAATGTCGCCGCACAGCGTACCCCTTCTGAGAAGCGTGACTACGTTGCGGCTCTCATGGCGAGTGGCAAGAATGTCATGTTTGTCGGGGATGGCACCAACGACGCCGTGGCAGTCACACAGGCCAATGTCGGCGTGCAGATTGCCAGTGCCCTGTCGGCGAGCGAAGTGACTCGCGGTGCAGCCGATGTCGTTCTCCTCAAGGGTCTCGAGGGCATCCCGTTTGTCATGGAAATCAGCCGCGTCGCCTTTCGCCGCATGGTGTTCAACTTTGCGTGGTCGGCCATTTACAACGTCCTTGCCATCCTGCTCGCCTCTGGTGCCCTGGTCAAAGTGCGCATCCCGCCTGCCTATGCCGGTCTTGGTGAAATTGTCAGCGTCTTGCCTGTGATTTTTGCAGCCATGACGATGCTCTTGAAGAAGATCAAGACAGAGTAACTCGGCTGCTGTGAGAACGGTGGAGCATTGTGCCCTACAGCAGGGTCAGCCAAGTTCAACACAGCAGCTGGCATGGCTGGTGGGTGAGACACTTTCGAAATGGACCCAAAGGACATGACTTCTTTTAACAATGTGGATGTCTTTGGGACAGCGAAACTTTTGCGCTGTGCTTTGCAAACAACACTACTTTTTGCTTCTGAGAGGACTTGGCTAGAGGAGGATCAGTCTTCTGGACCTGGCCAGTTGGAGCCGTGGCAGGCCTACTTTTATCAACTTTTGATTATTTTATGTAAACATGATATATTATTTTACATGACGTTGTTATTCAATTCAACTGTGGTATTTGGTAGAAATAAAATAACGACTGGCTATGATGCCGTTGTAGACTGTAAATTTGCCAGGCTCAGCTGAACCATCCAAGTCGGAATGCCCACAACGCCAACGCCGTACATGGTTATAGATGAAAACGCCGATAACCGAAAAAGCCTCCTACAGGATAAAAATAAATAAATAAAATAAATCAAAGCCAATTGAATGGATCAGATCAAAGGTTTCGCATCATGGACGGACCACATTGTCCATCACGGCTTGCCATTATAGCATTATAATCCATCACGGCTTGCGAGCAGTTACAGTTCATCACGCATTCGGACTCTCCCCCGCCAACGTCGCAAAGTCTACAATGGTATACTGCTGGCCCAGCACGCCCAGCTTCTCGCGCAAATAGTCGCGCTGCGTCTTGTCGATGCGCTGAAAGCCAAACATGAAGCGGACCAGAAACTCAAAATCCTCCAGCCGGGCCCGCGCCTCCTCCTCCGTCTGGCCGGGCCCCCTCGGCAGCGCGAGGACGTCGGCGACGGTGCTGGTAATCTCAAAGAGCTTCTGGATGATGCCGCTGCCGTGGGTGACGATGCTCGACACGTTCTCCAGGCGGCACACCAGCGCGCGCAGCTGGGAGGAGAGGCGCTGGGCCGGAAAGTGCAGGCTCAGCCCCTCGTGGGCGTCCTGCGGCGGGGCGGAGCGCAGCAGGCCGTGGTGCAGGGCAAACTGCCACACGAGGGTGCGCAGCCAGACGCGGGTGACGAAGAGATCGACGTGCTGGATCTCGGTGAATTTGCGCGCACCATGACTACTACCACCAGTACCACTAGCAGCACGCAGGGCGAGGTCGTTTTCGGTACGGGCGGCGGCGTCCTCGTCGTGGTCGAGCTCAGCCTGCTTCGTCTCGATCCAATGCGCCGTCATGGCGGGGACGGGGAGGGTGGGATCCTTGTGGGCGGTCCAGTGGGCGAGAAAGGGTCCGTCGAGGACGCGGAAGAGGTGGATGAGGCGGTTGAAGCCGAGGTCCACGTGCGGCGGGATGGTGGGATCGTGGATGGGCACGATGCGGAGGGGTGTTTGGATGCAGGGGTAGCCGGTGACGGTGGAGAGGAAGCGCTCGTGGATGTAGACCTCCCAGTAGACCCGGCGGAGGCGGGCCACGTCGCTGGGGATCATGTTGCTGCGAGGAGTGGCATCTGCTGTGTCCAAGGTTTGTGCAACGAGTTTGATGTTGTTGTTGTGCCCGTTTGCACCATCGCCGCTCTGGTCGTCATTGGGCTTTGCCGTCAATGTTCCTCCTGGCTCGTCCTTGTCGTATTGGTGAACATTGAGGACTTGAATCATGGTAATGGCTTCGCGCAGCAGCATCAAACTACGATCCCAGCGCTTAAAAGCCATCATGCAGATTTCCAAAAACACACACGTCATGATGCGCTTGAAATTGACGGGCAGCTCGCCAAACTTTACGCTCGCGGCCGAGGGCCCAGCATCGGAGCTTGTCCAGGCGACGCTGTTGTCGCGCAGCGTCTCAACGCGACGGTGGGCCTGGATGGCGAGGTTCATGAGTGTGGCAATCTCGGTGAGGACGTCGGTGGAGTTTGTAAAGAGGGTTTGTGTGAGGTTGATGGTGACAGCAGCAAAGGCGTAGACGAGGGCGCGGTCCTGGAGGTCTGCATTCATGTTGGCAATGGCGGCGCGCATCTCGTCGCGGGTGAGGACGGGGTTGACGGGGTATATCTGTTCTTCGTAGAGGGCGAGGTAGCTGAGGAAGTAGTCGACGGTGTGGTGCGGGCAGCCACTGACCGAGGCAGCATATTGCGACGGGGTTGCGGGGAGTGGTGAGGGTGCGCCGTAGTAGGGATCTGAGTTGACGATGCCAGCAATGGATGTGACGGCGGGTGGAGAAGAATTGCTGTTGCCGCTGGTGGTCGGGCTTGTCGTGTCGGATCGTGATGCGGAAGCTGTCCAGGAGCCATTGCTATTGACACCGTTGGGAGAATACTGCTGCTGCTGGTGCTGCGGCTGCACAGGTTGGTGATCCTGCTGTGCCTGGCTGTTGCGAAGCTGCGCAACAAGACGACCACGCACACCAGGCTTGCGCTTGGCAGGCGGCGGCGCAAACTTGCAGGCGAGGTTCAGATGGGCGCATTGCGAGCAAGGCTGGTTGCCATTGCAGCGGACCTTGCGGACACGGCATCCATCGCAGGCGCGGATCACTCTGCCAGACATGGATAGGATATCTGGATCGACGTACTGTGTTCCGTGTGAGTCGTGTGAGTCGTGTGAATCGTGTGGATGTATTGGCGGTATCGGCAGTGGCTATAAGGGTAGTCGTGTGATGGTGGTTGGTGAGGGGAATCGCGGCGCATCGCAGATTGGGGGTTGTGTCTATTGCCGCCGCATTGCGTCGTTATGCCGCATGGGCTGGCAGCTTTGGACTGCTCGGAGGAGATTGATGCAGAATGTAAACTAGGATGCCGTCGTGACAATGAAGCGATGGTTGGTTGGGTTATGCCGGGTCGTTGAGGCAATGAACTGGTGGAGTTGAGTCTGTTGGTGGCGGCGGCGTTTGTATTTTAGTAGCCGGCTGGCTTGGCTGCAGTTGGTGGCAGCTGGCAGCCGTAAGTCGTATCCGTATTCAGCCGGTGCTCGTCTCGTCTCGTCTCATCTCATCTCATCTCGTACGGCTGTTTGCTAAACATTGTGATTCATTCATCGACAACGTATCATCCTTTCCCATCATCGTTTCTACCCCATCTTATCCGTATCTTATCCATCTCATCGCTGCAAGGGTGAGCTGCCCGCCGTAATCGATAGCGGCCCCAGCTAACGAGCCCTGAGCTTCCAGCACGCATCTCACCATTGGTACACCGAGAGTATAATTCACCGTATTGGCAGGTCAGCCTTTCAAATCATCAAGTTCGGCCTCGGACCGCTTTCCCCGATAAATCTGTCGACATGCCGCACAAGAAGAAAAAGGCCGCATCCATATTACCAGCCACTGCCGAAGGAAACGCCAAGCAGACACTGGCCTACACCCTGCTTGCTGGTGGTGGCTCATGTTGCCATGCAGGCTGCCGATCGCACCTAATAATCATCACCTTCTGTCTAGCCCTATAACGGTGTGGCCAAAGTTATTCCCTCACAGGCTTTGATTGGCAGGGCTAATGTGGTGTCTAGTGCTTCTGACCATCACCCACGGCATTTTCCAACCCAACACTCAAACTCAGCGCCAGCACAACTCCACGCCGGATATGGGCATGGGCATGAGCACATATACCCTTGGTCCAATACTCGACATCCCCCTCCTCCAAATCATGTAGTCTGCTCGGCATTATGCATCACCGACACGCCGACGGCCATGTGCCACCAAGATGTCGACAAGCACAGCATCGTCCTTGGCTGCTCGTTGCATTGGACGCGTCGCGTGATTCTGCACTCGCGTGATGCATGTCGTCAAAATTACTTTTGACCCCATTCTATCAAGATTTACTACCCCTCATCACCTGCCTTTGTATGCCGCTCTTCCGGCCATCATGCCCGCTCTCAAGGGGGGTATCAACGGGAGTGGGGAGTTAATCTTGTTGGAGCTAAAATAGGACATTGCCCAACACCGAAACAAAACCATCAGCCAGTCGGTGCGCCCAATGCAGGTACGCCAACTGCATTATAGCCCAGGCTCAGTTGCTTCATTCAGGAGAAAATCGGCCGCCCTCGTCATTGCCAAGGCCAGGTACGCCCGGACGAAAGCAACTCGGCGGTTTTGACTCGCCCAGACACTTAATCAAGGTGGCTCACCGCGGCCTGCGTGTCCGTCTGCATCAACAAAAGTTCGCGTACCCTGGCTACTTCGGCGGTACTACTCTGCTGTAGGTCTTCAGTAGCACGCGCTCGACATCATGCTCCCACTGAAATCATCTCCATCTCCACGCCGTATTAGGAAGGAGAAGGAAAATGCATCCTTCAACGGGGATGAGACTGGATGCAGATGTGCCTGTGCGGGCCCATCCTGCAGATACTTCCCCGTGATCTGAAACTGCATCGGCTGCGCGTTCCTTGCGAGTATTCCCTGGGCTAGAATGAGCGGGCTATAAACAGGTCTTTGGCTGCTGTGTGGAAGACGAACTAATGCAATTACACATGCCACTGCTTCTGTCAAGAACTACATTGTGAAGCGTCAACCATGAAGGTCTTTACGTTACTTTCACAACTCGCCCTGTCCTCATTGGCCGCTGCTGCAGCTCTGCCCAGCAATAGCTTTGAAAGGTTCAAAATCATTTCCCAGGTAGACAACAGGGATGCAAACCAAAATGTCGTTACATGGGATGCGCATTCACTCTTCATTCGCGGTGAGCGCGCCATGATTTACTCTGGCGAGTTCCATCCTTTCAGGCTCCCTGTTCCCACACTTTGGCTGGATGTATTCCAGAAGATCAAGGCCCTCGGCTTCAACACCGTCTCCTTCTATGTTGACTGGGCACTCCTCGAAGCCAAGGAGGGTGAATACCGCGCAGAGGGTATTTTTGACTTGGATCCCTTCTTCAAGGCTGCACAGTCTGCTGGTGTGTTTCTCATTGCCCGTCCTGGGCCTTATATCAATGCCGAAGTCTCTGGTGGCGGTTTCCCGGGCCGTCTTCAGCGACTCAATGCACAGCTACGGACCAAAGCCCCAGAATTTCTAAACGCAACTGAAAAGTGAGAAATATCAAGCTTGAGAAAATACCACTCATGTTAACAATCACAATAGCTATATGAGCAACATGGTTCCTCTCATTGCCAAGTACCAAATCACAAAGGGAGGACCCGTCATTCTCTACCAAGTGGAAAACGAGTACAGTGTCTCAAATGGCAATGTTCCCTTTCCAGATGGCCAGTATATGCAAGATGTTATTGATCAAGCCCGTCGATTCGGAATTGAAGTCCCCGTGGCAAGCAACGATGCAAGCAAGGACGGCCACAACGCACCAGGAACTGGTGTTGGGGCAGTAGACATCTACGGCTACGATGCGTATCCTCTTGGATTCGACTGCTCCAATCCCCATTTTTGGCGCCCGGATGCCCTCCCCACTGACTACCACTCTGTGCATATGAAGAACAGCCCCAACACTCCATTCTCCATTCCCGAGTTTGGTGGTGGATCGTACGATCCGTACGGAGGCGTGGGCTATGACAACTGCGCCACTCTCACAAATCACGAGTATGTGCGTGTCTTCAACAAGGGTACTCTGGCCGGTGGCGCCGACATTCTGAGTATCTACATGATCTTTGGCGGAACAAACTGGGGCAATCTTGGCTACTCTGGCGGCTACACGTCGTACGACTACGGTGCTGCTATCCGCGAGGACCGTTATCTGGACCGAGAAAAGTACTCGGAGCTCAAGCTCGAGGGTCATTTCAGCAGAGCCTCCCCCAGCTACCTGCTCACTACCCCTGGCGATCTGAGCACGACTGCATACACTGACAACCCCAACATCGCCGTGACGCCGCTGCTGTCCAACGGCACGGGAGACTACTATGTGGTCCGTCATGCCGACTACCAGCTCACCACATCTGCATCCTACAAGCTGCTGATTCCCGGCGCCAACGGAACCATTACGGTTCCACAGACTGGTGGGAGCCTTTCGCTTCCTGGCCGTGACACCAAGATCCACGTCACAGATTACCCTGTTGGCAACCACACCATGCAATACTGTACAGCAGAAATCTTTACCTGGCAACAGGTTCAAGACCAGACCATTCTTGTCCTCTATGGCGGTGTTGGTGAATTTCACGAACTTGCTCTGCGTGAATCACATCAGGTTTTGCAGATTGAAGGTGACAATGTCTCTGCTTCTGTCTCTTCTGTAAGCACCGTCATCAGCTGGACTGTTCAAGACAAAAGACAGGTTATTCAGGTAGACGACTTGACAATTTATCTCCTCGATCGCAACTCGGCATACAATTACTGGACCGCAATCCTTCCCAATGGCACGAATGGTCGCTATGGAAACTCTGTAATGAACCCCGATGCTGTCATTGTCAACGGCCCATATCTTGTCCGCTCGGCCGATGTTTCTGGCTCCACGCTGAACATCCAAGCCGACTTCAATAAGACTGCTTCTTTCGAGGTCATCGGCGCCCCCACGGGTGTCAGCAAGCTCTCCATCAACGGACAAAGCACCGAGTTCACCAAGTCTAAGCAAGGCAGTTGGCTTGCGACACCCAGCATAACCTTCCCTGATATCAAACTTCCGGATTTCAAGTCCCTTGATTGGCTCTCCATGGACTCCCTGCCTGAGCTCCAGCCAGGGTATGACGACTCTCAATGGACCAGCTCCCAAAACTTTACACGCAACACGGCGTGGCCCCTCAACACGCCCGTGTCCCTGTATGGCAGCGACTACGGCTACAACACTGGCGCTCTACTGTTCCGAGGGCGCTTCAACGCCACTGGAAGCGAATCGAGCCTCTCCCTGCACACCATTGGAGGCAACGCCTTTGCCAGCAGTGTGTGGATTGACGGCAAGTTTGTCGGCGCCACGCTGGCTCGCCAAAATACTGGCGACGCAAACTCTACCTACACAATTCCCCAGCTTGACGCCGGCACCCTCCATGTTCTTACCATTCTTGTAGACAACATGGGTCTCAATGAGAACTTTGTTATTGGCTCTGATGACATGAAGCAGCCACGCGGCATCCTCTCGTACAGCTTGACTAGCAGCTCCGGCGCACAGACGGACATTTACTCTTGGAAGATTACCGGAAATCTCGGTGGTGAAGACTACAAGGACCATGCACGTGGACCTCTCAATGAGGGTGGCCTCTTCATTGAGCGCCAAGGCTACCACCAGCCCGCGCCCCCCGCAGACAAGTTCTTCAAAAAGGCGCCCTTTGAACAACACAGCGGTGCTGGCGTCCAGTTTTATACTGCCAAGTTTGCACTCGATCTCCCGTCCAAAGACTATGACATTCCCCTCTCCTTTGTCTTTGACAATAGCACCTCGTCAGGGCCCTACCACAGCCTGCTGTATGTCAATGGCTTTCAGTTTGGCCGCTACATCAGCTACCTCGGTCCCCAGACGAGCTTCCCTGTCCCCGAGGGTGTGCTCAATTACGGAGGTGATAACTGGGTCGGTTTGGCCGTCTGGGCGCTGGACACCACCGGTGTGGCCGTTCCTGGTCTCTCTCTCAAGGCACGCCAGCCAGTATTGACGGGTAGACAGCCCGTAGAGCTTGTGTCGGCCCCGAAATGGGTCAAGCGGTCAGACGCGTATTAGTCGGCTTGGTTTGAATGGTATGATTACAGCACGCAGTTCAGAATGACGCAGTAACAGAATCAGTTTCGTTGTCTATTGCTTTGCTATTGTTATCATGAATGTTATCTTTAATGTTATTACTATTGGTATTGAATATAATTCCGCGTTCATTTTCGACAGGATTTGCGACAGGCTAAGGAAATGACAATTATATGCATGGGCTAAACAGCGAGAAACAATGTCACCAATGCCGTGGCAAGAGCGCCTATACTTACGCTTAAAACGGCGCCGCCATTCTTCTTGTCTCCGCTGCTCTTATCACCATTGCTGCCGCTGCTGCTGCTGCTGCTGCCGCCGCTGCTGCTATCGCCACTACCACCACTGCCAGAGCTTTCCTTTGCGGCTTGCCCTACGCGCAGGCACGCCATGCTAAGCGTGTTGTTGGCGCGCTCACCCGGTCCGCCTGCAGGGTATCCGAGCGAAAAGGCCACGACGGCGAGTGCCTTTTGCGCATCAAACGAGCGAAATCGCATCGTGGTCCTCCCGTGCGTGAAGGATGCGTTTCCGGGGATGAGCTCCTGGCCGATGAGGAGCTTGCTTGAGAGACGGGCGATCCAATTTGCTATGGCGGAAAGTGTATTAGAATCATATAATCTGACACAAAATAGGTACAATAAAAAGAAAAGAGAGAACGTGGGGGGGGTTGATGCGCAAAGTTTTAAAGGAGAAAGTAGCAGACTTACAGTTCGACACAAGAGGCCGCGAATCCGACGTCCCATACAGCGAGTTGTCCTTGCCCGACCCGTCGCCCCAGTATATGGACGGGCATCGCACGCTGGCCGGCGGCGTCGCAAAGAACTTCATCAGCGCGCCCGTGCCCGGGATGGACCCGATGGAGAGCGTGTTCTTGTCCGTGAAGAGCGCTTTGAGGTCGGCGACGCACTCGGCGCCGAGGAGGCCCTCGCACCCGCCGTCCGCGCCGCCAATGTCCTTGTTCGAGCTGGACTCGAGCGCCCACGCCGTGTACGCGCGCTCCTGCGCTTTATTGTGGTTGGACGTGGCATTGTCAAAGGAGAGCCACCAGGAGACGGCCTGGATGGGGCCATTGGCGGATCCGGAGGGGACGTGGACGTCCTTGTTGTTGGCGGTGATGGCGATGATGTCGGCGTGCTCGAGGTCGTCGACGGCAAAGACAAAGGACGGCGAGCTGGCGGACGGGAAGAGCGTCGGGAAGGGCAGGGTGACGGCGGCGGTGGTCCGGGGCTTGATGCAGGTGTGGCCGCTGGAGTAGTCGCAGTCCTGTGCCGAGACGGCGGCGGCGAGGACGAGGATCTCGCCAAGAGTTTGGGAGGTACGCATTTCTGATCTAAGAACGCGGTAAGGATTTAGAAAAATTGTTGCGAGCGGCTTTGCGCTTGCGCGCGCGCGAAGAAGGGTTAGCTTTGCTACTTATGTAAAATTCAATGACAATCATCTCGCTGCTGTTTAATTTAATACCCCGTAAGCCCTGTTACATTTTGTAACGTTTTAGTTTGACCATCTATTCTTGTCGTCTGGTCGTCTACTACATTGGGCAGCCACTGCGAGACATATCCTGGTCGTGGCCGTCTAGCAACGTCTGTCCTCAGCCGCAGCGGACCCCCGAGTTGGTCTCCGCCAAGGAAACCTATCACCATCGTCGAGTTACACCCTTTTACCATGTGCGGAGTATTTTGGCCCCTGCACCTGCATTGATGAGCGTTCCTGGTGGCGGGCCGCAGATGGGTTAGTGCGGCGTGACTGTCTGAAGATGGTTAGTGGCCGCAGGTTTTTTTAAGCGTAAATAGTGTTAAACATGGCCTGTGTCAGGGAATAAGGAATTAAATGGCTCGTGGCTGGAGATGGCGGCTGGCTTATCAGTTCGCAGGGAGGCACTCTGGGCTAAAGTTGAGCCGTGTCTCGTATACGTCGCGTTGCGTTGTGATACCTGTTGTGTGGGTTTCTAGGTGCATTGAGTTATGCAAAATTAGTATACAACTCTTTATATAGAATCGTGTCAATTGGGCTTAGTCTCTTTCGTACATGGCTTATGACAGGCTTTAATAGAATGGGCCGCCTGTAGTCATCCCGTATGAACAGATATTCTTGGAGTGGTTGTTTGAACACATACAGGATTTGCTAATTTTTTTTAGGCATCTCAGTTGATCTCTTGTAGCCGCTAGATGAAATAGTCTACGCAACACTTCCAAGCTTGCCCGTGAACGAAGTCGCCAGATTGCCATCCACAGCAAATGCTTAGCGTAGGCCCACAGGATGGCCAGAGTTCCCGTTGATCAACAAGCGCGGGCACACTGAATTTCTGCCTCGAAAAGGAGTGATTAATACTGGTTCGACAGGAATCCTCGGCTACTCGCCATGACCTTTGAGGCTGTGACAGCGTCGACGAAGCGGGGCTTACTTGTGCACCGATTGAGGAGACACCCAGTCCATCGTGGTATGAACCAACACGAGGTTGATTAGAATGACTTTCACAAACTTTGTGTGGTTGTGCGGACCGAGCCGGGTAGTCCCGTCTTGGCGGATACAGGTTTCTCGGAATTATCATACAGAAAAACTCCAATTTCCGATTTTGGCTGAGCCAAATCGATAAGTTGAAAATGGAAGCTTCTTGCTATATAGGTGATGAGCTTGCGTGCCTGCTAAATCGCGCAATGAAAGACAAAGGCTCTTGTTGGCAAAAAATAAAGAGGCAGAATAGGGATAAGGCGAAAATATTATGTTTTCGACCTCATTTTCCCCCTCATTTCTTTGATCTATTTTCCCTCTTATACTGGTCTGTCCCACCGAAACTATCAGGCGTACAGGATAAGCCTTGCGGTCAGCCTCAGCCACATCCCATGATTTCTCGTCTAGCAATCGCAAAGTGCCGCAACTCAGCGTGCCACCCTTGCTTCCGCAGAGCTACTACTCTTATAGCTAACATAATTCTACTGTAAAAAGAGCTACTATAGCATCTCGAGTCTCACCATGGAATTCATAGTCGGCACAGCGCTCGGAGTCGCTGGCCTGCTCATTGGCATCAAAGGCGCTGTAGATGGTTACGTTCTACTGACCGATATTTTCGCTTCAGACACGGGACTACACTTTGCTGCCCTGCAGTATTATATCGAGGGAGTCAAGTTCTTGGCATGGGGCGAGCGCCTAAAGATTGGCAACGCTTCCGCCTGTCTGCTACACCGGGAGTCGCAGCTCACGCAGGCCGCAGTCGGTCGCATCATTGCGGAGATCCTGGCAATCCAAGAAACGGCAGGCAAGAAATTTATCCAAAAGTATGGCATGCCAGACATCAAGCCTGAAACTGCACCTGCAGCAGCAGCGGCGGGTACCACTAAGAGCAGCTTTGCTTTGAGGAGCAGCTGGATTACACGTATCAAGGAGGAGAGGGCAAGACAGAAGCAGCCTCACAGAGTTGCATGGCAGACCAAAGATAAAACCAACTTCACTGAGCTCGTTTCGAGACTCACCGTGTTGAATGATGATCTCAAGGAACTAGTACGACCTGACGAGTTTGACGAAACTCGCGTCGTCACTGCGATCCTGAACGGGATGGACCGCCGACTCTCGCTAGTGCCTATTCAGCAGACTGACCAGAGCAGTCCAGCTACCCTGCTGGCTCTGGCTGCGCAACTCAAAATTATCCAAGAGGAAGACGTCCTCACCGCTGCACAGAGGGTTAAACACATAGACGCATCCTCCCTTGAGATCTTTGGTGACGCGAAGGATACGAATGGATGGTGTCTCGGCAGTTATGAAGCAGAAGGCCAAGTACCAGAGCAGGTTCTACTGGAGTGGAAGGGGATCAAAGCAAATAGCAGTGCAAAGGGCGAACTGGTCACTCGTGTCCATGCCCTAGGCACCCTACTCGCCACTCCCAACGCTGCCGAGTTCCATCGCATGATTTGTGTCGGGATTTTCGACGATGCTGCCTACGAGAAACGGTCCAACGGTGGCCGTCGGATAGCACTGGTATATCGTCTCCCCAAGAGTATTGATACCGAACCAGTCTCTTTGCTGGATCTGATAAAGTCTGCGAGGGAGAACGGCACTCGGCCAGCGCTAGGCGAGAGATTCGAGCTTGCGTACAAGCTGACGTCCGCCATTTCACTATTCCATGCCACAAACTGGATCCACAAGTCATTTCGGAGCGATTGTATTTTGTTTGGCTCTAGCAGCCTAATCTCGGAGCCGTACATTACCGGATTTCAATTCAGTCGACCAGCCACAGGCTCATCAGTCGAGACCCGGCCCATGGGAGTTCCCGAGCTGGACATGTACTATCACCCCGATGTTTACGATGGATGGACAAAAGTTCGTGAGCTTTATAGCTTGGGTATTGTACTTCTGGAAATAGCGTTATGGCGACCAGTGTTTCGACCAGAATTCAAGGGCCTCAGGACGTGCCACATGTCCCAGTTTATCATCGAGGATGTCAATGACAAGTTTGGCGATGAGCTGGTTGGCATGGTCGGGAAAGTATACCTAGATGCAGTGAAAGCTTGTCTAACTGGTGCGTTTGGTGTAGCCACGGGCAACACGGCTCAGGAGGCGAAAGTACTTGGCACGAGGTTTTTCCACAAAGTGGTGAAGCCACTCTCGACGCTCAAGGCGTAGCCATTGGTTTCATAGCATGTTGAGTTATTAAACCATAACGGTCATATCACGCTACATTTCAATCTAAAAAGATATTAATATTTTATAATGTGCATTTATTCTAGTATAAACATTGCCTTCACTAGCAGTTATGAAACATCTTGCAAATACAAATACCACTCTGGTGGTGACTAGATTCACGCTCGCTCAACAAACTCCGACTTTGCCTTTTCCGCAAAAGTATCCGACTCCTCCTCCGAGATGCCATAAATCTCCGACGGATCGACGACGGCCTTGCTGAACTGGCGCGCCGACACGCGGCGCTCAAACAGCACATCGAGCTCGCCAAAGGTGCGGCCCTTGGGCTCCGGAAGGCGGAAGTAGGTCCAGAGGATGCAGAGGCCGCACGTGCCGGCGAAGAAGAGGCCCGAGGTGGCGCCCCAGTTCCACGCCGTGGGGTTGAGCATGCGCGGGGTGATGATGTTGGTGACGATGCTGGCAATGTTGTACATGTTGCGGGCAAAGACGACCGACTTGGTGCGGAGCCGGGTCGAGCTGATTTCCGAGACGAGCGAGTAGCAGACGGGGCCGACGGTGCAGTCGTAGAAGAAGGTGTAGACGAGGAGCATGGAGCCAATGGCCCACTGCGCGCCCTTGTTTTCGCGGCCCGCAAAGGAAGTGCCGCCAATGGCGACGAGGAGGACGAAGAGGATGCACTGGCCGTAGAGGTAGAGGGAGCGGCGGCCGAAGCGCGTCATGAGGAACCAGGAGAAGATGGTGCCGACGGCACCAATGGCGTACTGGCCCAGGGACATGCTAAAGGAGTTTTCGACGGCGAGGCCGGCCTGGCGGTAGAAGAGGGTCGAGTAGCCCATGAAGGAGGCGCCGCAGAGGGTCTGGATGACCCAGACACCCGCCACGATCTCGGTTCGGCGCCGGTTGACGCCCTTGAAGAGGTCGGGGTACGAGGTGCCTTCCTGGACCTTCTTCTCCATCGCGTTGGTGTGCACCATCATGGAGATGGTCTCGTCGGGGCGGAAGTCAACCGCGCTGTTGCGGGTCGTGAGGCGCTCGAGCGATCTCTTGGCATCCTCGAGGCGGTTCTTGCGGACGAGCCACCAGGGCGACTCGGGGGCGAGCCAGATGCCAATCATCAGGGGCAAGGGCCAGAACCACTGCAGGGCAAAGGGAATCTTGTAGCCCCATTTGTTGTCGAGGGGAATCATGCCGCGGAGCACACCGGAGGCGATGAACTGGCCCATGACCCAGCAGAGGTTGACATAGGTGGTGAGGTAGGCGCGGAGATGGACAGGGCATACTTCCGCGGCGTAGGTTGTTGTGACTGTCTGAAAGACGCCCCATGGGAAGCCGATGAGGAGCTCGCCAACGAGGAGTTGTGTGAGGGATTCAGCAAAGAAGATGATGAAGATGAAGCAGACGCAGAGACCGAGGGCGCCGACGAGCGTCTTGCGGTATCCGAAGCGATCGGCAATGACACCGGTGGCGAAGAGACCAAGAATCTGACCGCAGAGAGCGGCGTTGGAGAGGCCTGACTGCCATTCGGCTGTAAGTTCATAGTCGCCAGTGTCACTCAGGACACCAAACTTGCGTGCAAAGGCTGGGTAGACGTAGAGACCGTTGATGATGGTCAGGTCAAAGCCTTCCATGACAATACATGTTGAGAAGAAAATGGACCACAGACAAGCTTTTCTGTAGAGCTTGAGGGACTCGCGGAGGCCGAGGTTGTGTTCCGCTTCGGTGGCGGCCGCGGCCTCGAGCGCTCGAGACGCATCAATGGTTGGGGAGACGACGGCGGTGATGGTGGCATCCGGGACGCCCTCTTTCTCGTTGGGAGCGCCCATGGCTCACGATTCGTACAATGAATAAGATGGGATAGAGAGAGTAGAAGAGAGTCAAGAATTATGAAGACTGCTGATGTTTTGCGGATTAGATAGCCTGAGTCAGTAAGTGGCTATTGAGTCATTGCTGAAGAGTCTGAGGAATTGCTATCTTGGCCTTGGAGTTTCAACGGCGCAAGTAGCCGCTTTTATAACAATTTCATTATTGAGGCTTGAGGAAAAAGCTGTTGACAGTTGAATCAAAGTCTGGGGTTTGAAGGGCAGATTCTATGATCCGTGCGTGCCCGTGTGGTGTGGATGGGGCGGCACTTTCACCAGAGTTCTAGTTCGAGGCCATTCCAGGCTCGTCACTAGCTCTGCGCCATTGTGAGCCATAGCTAACCGAAATGGTGTGCAGCCACCGCAAACCTTTCAATTGCCGCTCCAGTTTCTACGCACGGCCACGCCGGAACGTGGACGATTCTGGGCAACTATTACTGAGTACTTACTCAAGCGAAGCTGGGCCTGCACCGCAAGACAGGTTTCATGTCGGACCGACGAGAATGATGCAGTAAATTCAGATCGGTCGGCCCGTTAATCTGCATTTACCGTGGTCGAGTCTGGGGTCTTGTCCACTAATTCCCCATGGGGCGCTCTTGTACGTTAAAGATTTTGTTTCTGATCGGGGGTATTGATTATAATTAATTCCATCATAGACAACTAGTTCTCGGACCGACGAAGGATTTTGAGGGAATGGCCTAATACCCTGCGGTAGAGTTGGTCCTAGTTCTAGCCAAGGCCATAGCAATTGGTGCTAACATGGTACGCATTTCTTCTCAGGACGCGATTGAACTTGATACATCCTCGAACTGCATAGTATATACTTATTTAATTTATTTTTCACACATGCATGTCATATTATCAGCTTCTTTAACTGCCTGCCAAGCCTTGATGATCACCCTCGCCACACTCAAATTAGCAAGGGCCTCTGTCGGGCCGACTCTGTGCAGGAAATGCCGCATCGTATTAGCAACAAAATTGGCGCGCACTCACTAAGACTAGATGGGGGATGGGACATGTGAGTTCTGGCCACAATGAAGCTGATGGGGCTCTCCAAGGTGGGAGTTCGCGGTTGTCGCTTCGCGGTTGGTTTGACCCAAGAGATTGATAAAAATGGCAAGCAAGCGTGCCGTACAATAGTATGGGGGAGCGGAGACAGCGCATCTGATGGCGTGAGCACAATTGAGGCTGACCAGCCACGGTTTCACTTGTAAATTCTGTCGGACCGACAAGAAGCCTCAACTGTCGATGGTGACCAGAGGTTCATTCAGCCGTTTAATACGGAATACGCATCAAGAAAATGTGGATTCTCAAGCATTAATTAATTCTAAAGAGACTCTTTCATCAACAATTACAATCTGTAGTTCAGCAAGTAACGGTTGAGCTTACCGGGAGTTGGCGTTTTTTTCTTACAGTTTTAGCAGGCCTCCTCTCGTCAATTGCATTAATATCTTACGTATAGTCGGTTGAATCATGGCGCGTTCAATAAAACATGGGGTTTAAAAAGGCAGGGAGTTTGGAGCATAAAGAAAACTATCGCTTCTGCTCCTACGGAGTTGGCGTCGAAGGCGACGAGGACAATTTCAGAAGGCAAGCAATAGTTCAATCCCGGCGTGCTGAAATGCAGCCCTAGAATACAGAGGGCTTGGTCTCCAAGGCCATGGTTGTTCGGATACGGAGTGCCCTGCGGCGCCAACGAGGCGGACTACGCAATTACTGCGTCGCCTCTCTGACCTGTGATCCTGATGGGTGCATCCTTGATAAAATGTGTTTGAGCGGCGAGAAACAAATCCGGTTGTGTAAGCCTCCAGGTTTTCGGCGGTCGGCAGGACCGAATAGTAAGCGCCCGTATAGTAGCCAGAGTGTGGCTTTTCCACAGGTTTTGTCGGACCGACAAGTGATACGGTGCTCCTTTGCGGTGCCTGAAATAAAATATAGCCGGTTTTAAACGTTTTCAATACAGGCATGGGCAAATTCCTACCGTGATTGGTTGAGTAACCAAAGGCCAGTGCATCATGGCGTGCCGCTTTTCGATTAGCTGGCAAGTGGTTGTCAACAAGGCTTCGATCGTGGGCAGATTCACAACAAGCCGTTAACGCCAGGATGTTGGTAGCCAGCAGAGTACTTCAGGGTATTGACATACAATTCGTAGGCCGCTTTAAAGAGTGTTCAGATGCTATTAGTTTAGCATAATTTGCATCCCATATTTTCTTTTTGTCATGAATAAGACATTGCTGGTAATTTTATATGTGTTATATGATCCCTTGTTTGTCACGTGGTGCTTGGCATGCTGCGTATTAAATCGACAGCCCAAATTTCATTCGAGAAGTTCTCATAACAGTTCCAACAACACAGTACCGGCATACGTAACCAACATGGTAGTTCGTATCTGCAGTCTGGTTATTTAGGGAGTGCTCACTAACTACACGCATAGGCCTTTAGCCGTCATCTAGCTGTTGCAGCCGCGTTCGTCAGCGTCGGGCTGTGCGAATCTGTTGCAACCGGTTTACCCACCAATGTACCGCCCAGCGTCATATGTATACAATAAGGCTTAATCCCTGACCGAGAGGATTGTGGCTTCTTTTACCACTGTCTAAAAGTTAACGGCGTGTATCAGTCATATAGAAAAAAATGTCCTGGCGGTCTTGCATTCGATACAATTATCGACGCGTGCACTTTCAGAGATCAAGTTAAGGGTTGTCATGAATGAGAACATGGGTGTTTCATACCAGTTTAGCGTGGCATTATATAATACCATTGTCCTATAATACTTATACTAATATAAGAGTTTTACCTCTAAATAATAATATTTATTCTTACAGTATGTTAGGGACTAATGCACTATAGCTATATAGGGTAACTAGCACTATTTTATACATGTGCTAGCACCCACTCCTGCGTAGTGGATAAAGAGTCTACTAGCCTAGCTTTTACTCTTGGGACATTATTCTTAATTCTTTTACTTTAATATGAATCAAGGTATTGGCCATCTGACAAGTAACCAGAAACACCGACCAATTCTGCCATATATTTACCAACCAGTATTCCGAATAAAACTAGCGAGTAATTTGGACTTGGCTCCTATGAGGCTGGGGCCTCTCACCGTGGCGCCGGATCTTGACCAAGACCAACTAACTGCTCCCTCCTGTGGTAGATGAGCCGACTTTTTGTCGGTCCGACAATCCAACCACCAACTTGTGCCAGCAGCTTGACTCGACAAACCTCATCCCCGCCTCATCCCGCCACTTCATCCCCGCTTCCCCAGCGACCAGACAGTGACCAACACTAGCGTCATGTCTGCAAGAGGGGTCTGCCTCAAGAGGTGATTCCCGAATACACTTGGCACGGATGTTTCGGGTTTACATGCAACTGTTGTAGTAAAGGCTGCACTTGACCATCCTGTTGGGCTGTCCCTATACCGTAGTTGGACGGATTACTTCATTCAACCAACTGCATTCTTCATGGCAATGACAGGTCATGCGAAAGTGGCAATCAGTATGGGGCATCAGCGTGAAGCAAGCCAATAGTCGCCAACAGTCGAATTGTGGAAAAAATTCCGGGGTATTTTTCAAGGCTAAATTTACAGCGTCTACCTACAGAGTAGCTAGACAACGAAAACCGGGGTAGTGTAGCACTTGTCGACGGCTATTGAGCCTCTCGGTCCGACACTAGACTTGTAGCGAATCTGCAGATAAATTTGTGTCTCTCCCGGCCCGACATTCCATTGTCGCAAGGTCTTGCTACCAGCGGACTCTCCGTTGTGACCCACGACCTCTGGAAGATTTAAGTCACTCCCCAATCTCCCTCACATAGAAATCCATCTTCCATTTACAACTATTCATAATCTTTTCATATTTCATCCTTTACCCTGCTCATCCAAAAGCTTCCAAACCCCAGAAAGCAGCACCCCCGCTCCATCTATTTTAAGCTTGATAAATTCACAGCCGCTAAAGCAGCAGACCAGAACCGTCTTCAAAATGACAGTCATTGGACGAGAGAAGAAATGGTGGAAGGAGGCTGCCATCTATCAAATATATCCTGCCTCATTTTGCGATTCCAATGGAGATGGCATGGGTGATTTGCCTGGTATCACCTCCAAGCTAGACTACATTGCCGACCTCGGCGTCAACGTCATCTGGGTGTGCCCCATGTACGACAGCCCGCAGGTGGACATGGGCTACGACATTGCCAACTATGAGGATGTATACGGGCCATACGGTACGGTGCAAGACATGGAGACGCTGATTCGTGAGACACACGCCCGCGGTATGCGCATCATGCTAGATCTCGTCATCAACCACACATCCGACCAGCACGCCTGGTTCAAAGAGTCCCGTTCCAGCAAGGATAACGCCAAGCGGGACTGGTACGTTTGGAAGCCCGCCAAGTACTCCGAGACGGGCGAGCGCCTGCCTCCCAACAACTGGCGCAGTAATTTCGGCGGCGGCAGCGTCTGGGAGTGGGACGAGGCCACAGAGGAGTACTACCTCCACCTCTTTGCCGTCGAGCAACCAGACCTCAACTGGGAGAATCCAGTGACTCGCAAAGCCATCTACGCGTCAGCCATGGAATTTTGGCTCGAGCGCGGCGTAGATGGCTTCCGCGTCGACACTGTCAACATGTATAGCAAGCTGCCCGACTACCCAGACGCACCCATCACAGACCCAAAGGCCGAATTCCAGCCCGCAGGCATGATCTATTGCAACGGACCCCGGATGCATGAGTTTCTCAGCGAGATGAATGAAATTCTCAGCCGCTACGACGCCATTACCGTCGGCGAGCTGCCCAACACACCCGACATGGCAAGGGTCATCAAGTACGTCAGCGCCAAGGAGAAGCAGCTCGATATGGTCTTTCAATTTGACGTTGTCGATGTCGGCTTCGGCAAGACGCACAAGTTTGCGACGACGCCCCGAAACTTCACGCTCCCCGATGTCAAGGCAGCCGTGGAGCGTACACAGAGCATCATCCGCGGAACCGATGCGTGGACCACTGCTTTTATTGAGAACCACGACCAGGCACGCTCCGTATCGCGCTTCACCGACGACAGCCCAGAGTTCCGCGTAGCTGGCGCCAAGCTCCTTGCGATGATGCAGTCATGCCTCAGCGGTACGCAATACATCTACCAGGGCCAGGAGATTGGCTGCGTCAATACTCCGAAAGTTGGCTACCCGCCGGAAAACTACCTCGACATTGACAGCTCCTTGTACTACAAGATGATTAAAGATACCTTTGGCGCAGAAAACAAAGAGGAGCTGGACCGCGCTTTTGCAGCCATGCAGTATCTTGCGCGCGACCATGCGCGTGTGCCGATGGCATGGGATGGCGCGGCCCAATACGGCGGCTTCTCGGAGCCCGCCATCAAGGCCGGCAAGGATGTAGCCGAGCCGTGGATGAAGGCGCATCCCCTTGCTGGCGAAATTAATGTCGCATCGCAACTTCACGATTCGACCAGTGTGCTTGCGTTTTGGCGCAAGATGCTCGCTTTCCGCCGGGAGCATGCGGATCTCTTGGTCTATGGCGACTACACTGGCTTGCAAGACGAGAACAAGGACACATTCATCTTCGTCAAGGAGGCGCAGGGCAATGGATCTCAGCGCGCCCTAGTCGTTTTGAACTTTACCAAGGAGCCGCAAACGTGGACTGTGCCATTAGCAACCGAGCTCGGCTTGCAGGAGCACGACACTGTCGAGTTGACGCGCATTCTGTCAACACACGAAGGCAAGGGCGAGGGGCAGAAGCTGCAACCGTTCGAAGGACAGATTTTCAGCATCAGTTCGTAGTTTCTGGCTTCATATTTTGATTTCTTCTCATCTACTTTGATATCACATACATCGTTAGGCCAAGTTGGGCAGTATTATAGAGCTTGTGTTATGATGGGAAACACTACATTGGAAAGTATTTAGTCGTATAAATACAATGAGGGTTGGCCAAATACTTGAACATAGTCTTACAAAATGCCAACTGGATTAAACACCGAGCGACAATTTTTTTTATTAAAAGAAAGTATCTCGGAACAGGAGGAGTAACTCGCAAGCATACCCATTCCAAACACATACTCAATTAAACAGTATATCGCCTGCATACACGAAATCAAATGCGGGGAAAATAATCCATTCTCTTCATTAAAAGGCTTAAATAACAGGCTCCAAACTATTTAAAGCCATTGAGCACTACGGCGGTATACTTAGTAGGTGTATCGGAAGCTGGGCGCCTCATTGTCCTGTGGCAGATAGTTAGCGATTGTTTTCATCAAGAAAAGATACGTCAAGAATAAAAAGGCAGTCTTACTTCATGGCTCTCAGGGACCTTGCCACCTGCATCAGCAGCCTTATTGGCGCGCCAAAAGGCAAGATCGCAAATGAGGACGAGAACAATGTTGAGAGTAGCGCACGCAATGCAGGCATACATGCCAGGCTTGTAGCCGGTGAGCTTGTCCTGCTCGCGGAAGACGAGACTGCCCGCGATGCCGCCGATGCCGCCGAAGCCGACCAGCGTGGCGCTGCAAAAGGCGCGCTTCCACTGGCCGCGCAGGTTGTTGGCCTGGAAGGACATGACTGTCGGGACGTTGCAGTTGGCGCCGGCCGTGACGAGGAAGACGCCAAAGTAGCGCACGCCGTTGCTCTTGGCCCAGCCCATGATGGGCAGGCCGATGAGGCAGAGGAGCATGTTGAAGACGATGAGGGGTCCGCGGAAGCGCCAGCGGTCGCCGATCCAGGCGCTGGCGAACATGACCATGCCCGCAAAGACGTAGGGGGGGGCCACGAGGCACTGGGCCTGCCCGACGGTGAAGCCCATGCTGCCGACGAGGAGCAGGGGGAGGGTGTAGGCGAGTGCGTAGCTGATTGTGGTCGTGTTGAAGAAGATGAAGGCGTAGGCCCAGATCTTGACGTCGGCGCCGCCGCGGATGAATTGGCCGAGGTTGAACTTGGCGACCTTGGAGTCACCGCGGTCGCGCTGGATGCGGGCAATGATCCATTGACGCTCAGCCTTGCCGAGGAAGCTCCACGTAGAGCGGTCCGAGTCGGGGAAGTCGACAAGAAGCCAGTAGGCGAGGATCGCAAGGACCATGGTGATGAGACCCTGGACGAGGAAGATCCATCGCCAGCCGGCCAGATTAGCCTTGCCATTGAGCTGCATAAGCTGTGGAAGAAAAGAAAAAGCATTAGACTACATTATAATTTTCGCCGAGGAAAGTTTCAGAATGGAAATCTTGTCTCTACTTACGCCGTAGGCGAGGATACCGGAGAATGCTGATGCAACGCACCCGACGATGTAAAAGACGGAGTAACGCTTGCCGACCTCGTCTATAATCGTGAATTAGTCAATAGGTTTTTGCATAGGAAGCCGAAAGGATTAAAAAGGTACGCACATCGAGTGTACCATGTGCTCAGGAGATATACAGCGCTGGGGAAGAAGCCAGCCTCGAATACACCGAGCACGGCTCGTAGGGCGGCAATCTGAATGTGATTGTGGACGAAGCCCATGGCAAGTGTGATGGCTCCCCATAGAAGAGTGATGACAGAAAGATGGATTCGCGGGCCAATGGCTCGAATGAGGATCGTTGACGGTGGCTGAAAGATGATGTAGGTGATGAAGAAGACTAAATTTGCGACATTCTGAAGATGCGGTTAGCAACTATGCGCACAACAAGGGCCCAAAAATGCATACATATCGAGTGCCGGTCAAGACGAGATCTTTGCCCATGCCGGCGATATTGGCAGAGCTCATGTTGACTCTGTCCATTAGACTGACGCAGTACAGGGTGCCGACCATGAGCACCAGGCGCCGATCAATGCGCTTGATGATGCTGCGTTGCTCCTGCTCAGAGAAGCCGTGGTCCACGTCACTCGAGTCGCCATCAGCGACAATGCTGTTGCTGTTTTGCTTGTCGACATGGTGAATGGAGGACGTTTCCTTTTCCATGTCACCGACAGGCTTGCCGTCGTGTGCCATTTTTCCTCTGCCACTATATTTTCTTTCGCAATTCTTTTTGGAAAGGTTTACAAGTGAGACAAGGATGGGTGGAGGTGAGGAGGACAGGAAGATGGGACAGTGTAACAACGACAGGAGGGTATCAATGATGAATAGAGAGACTGAACCGGTTTAATTAACAACGGCGTGGGGAGGATCTTTTATTATACTCTGGAGCAAGGTCTGACCCATGGACCTGTTCCTCAGAGAGCACCGGTCACATTCCAGGGGTCATGTCATAGCTACTCCTTCTACACCGTACCCTTTGTCGCATTACCCCGCAATCTGGGAACGGTATTGAACTCTAGAACTCTGGAGTCCAGTCTGGAGTAGCGATCAATAGCATAGCCCAAAGGTGGTCCAACGCCACGACGGTATCCATCCCCCAAAACCCCAACATGGTGGGGGAACCTACGGGTGTGTTAAGCTTAATTTGACAAAGTTTTGGCGCTACATGGGTCGACATTTCACTAGTGTGCCACGCCGATGCTCTTGGCGTTCTCTCCAGTCCACCCTCTTCTTGGTTCTACGCGTGGCTCATCATCCACCTGTAGGCAAAGTCTTCGCAACAGGAAGTCATGACCGCCTGCCAAGATGCTTGAGTTGCTGGGCAAAAGCATGCACAGCTCGTCGCCTCATCCCACAACAGGGATTCCCCCATTCCCCATTCCCCCATCCCCAGACCTGAATGCAGCTGCCCCCCGATGACTCAGGCCATGATGATGTAGTAGGCACGAACTGGAGCTAATAACGAGGCCCTGTAACTATTTCCTCTAGGCGAGGCTCGCTTGCATCTCCAAACCGGCGCCTTTATGCGGGGGGGCCGAATCCTAATTTTACCAAAATTATATGAAGCTTACTGTACTCCGTATTTCCACTACGCTTTGGGTACTAGTCCCGTGCAGCTCATTCAACCTCAGATTTGAGAACCCCAAAACTTCCCTCCGGTGGTCGGGCAGGGATCAGAAAAATAATCTTGAAGTGGCCTAGACAAACTGGTGGCGTACGGCGGTCCGAGAGGCTTGCAAGCTGGACAGTGGACACAGATGTCGGCGTCTGGGGAAAGGCCTGTTTTGGCTGAAACCTTAGACTGCAAGTAGGTTAGCAGCAAGCCAGCCAAGACTTTGCCAAAGTCCGGACCAGGTGACTTGCTCCATGAGAACCCCCATCTCCGACACCAGTTGCTGGCTGTTTTCACGGATCAATAGCCATATGGGGTTAAATCTCCTACAGAAGGCGTCTGCGGCTCCAGTCCAGGCAGTGCGATTGGCGTTGGGCGATTCGCCAATGGCGGCTCTAGGAAGCATCGCAGATACCGAGGCAAAAAGCTATATTATGTGGCGACTGTCTGGACGAACTGAAATAAGTCGATGCAGTCAAACAGCCCAGCGAGACGCCTAGGACGGCGCCGCCCAACATGACGCCTCACGAATTTCCAAGATTTTAGTTACTGCGTAGCATCAGCCCATAAAATTTCATCCAAATGCCGGTCGAAAATGCCGACACACGCTTCAACAACGACAATCGCACTGCTGCTATTGGCCCGACATGGGTGATCTGTCGCTCGCTCCACCATTTATTCATAGAGGCCGTACCGACTTTCTCCGCGATGCATAGTTTTACACTTAATTAAGTTCCCCGATTACTGCAACGATGTAGATTCGGAACCAGCTCAATAATGAGGCTGAACTCGGCTCATCTCGGCCGAGTGCTCACTTTTGCATCCCACCTACTTGCAGCCCTCTCCGCATGAAGCTGTGTATCTTATGCATTAAATTTTGAGGCTGAGCTGGCAGCGTCACTCTCTTCGCCACACAAGGTCTTACTTGTGGTCCGCGGTTACTACAGACGATGCCGACGGCGTGAAATCCCGAGTCAAGTCGGAGCCAAGACGTTGGAGCCGTTGAGATAATCCCCCAGGTTTTAACTAAATCTAGGCGTGGGAAATAGCTGGTCAATGATTGCATGTATTGTGGTGGAGCTTGCCGAGGTCTCCGGCACACATCTTGGCAGTGACCTGCATCTTCAACTATGCAGACCACATTTAATATTTCAGCCTTGAAAGCGATAACCAATCATATGCTTATCATCATTTCATTGTAAGAATTTGCCACGGTTACTTTTACATCCTCGGCACAGTTCTGCGGTGTCCTAACACACAGTGAGAACAGACCTCTCATCCGTGGCGTTAAATAACGAAATTGGCATCTCAAACTCTTCAAAGGTTCCGTAAATTTCTCGTAATATCATTTTGAATTCATTCGGCTAGTATATTCCAGTTACTACTCTGCATTTTCTAAGTCTTCTCTCGATACTTGAACGGCGAAGCCGAGGTCCATCAAGCTCTGCCCGGATTTTCGCTTAATTATGGGGACTAACTAAGAATATATTGCGTGAATTGTAATAGTGAGAACGTTCTGTATTGTATGTGATGTTGATAGATTACGCTCTCATCCCTAAATACCTCCCGCAACTCAAAACATCAGACGGTGAAGGAATCTACTGAGGGGAGATGAAGGGTTGCCAATTAGATGTCATTTTGAACGCATTTGTTGACTTACTTAGCAATTTGACGAAATTTATCTACATTGTGCTGGTTTTCCTGAAGCCTCTCTCTGTCGCAACAAATCTGGTGCCGTTGTAGTTCAAAGGCTCGGACCTCGATCGCTGTGCTCCTCAACAGCCACACGCATGCATTTCTTCCCTATCAAAGATATAATCCTGTGAAATTCCGACACTATCTGTAAATATATGCGCAATCAGAGGCAGAGGCTGTTAGCTAGACTGATGATGAGTATCGACCTGATGGAATTGGTTCGAGATGTAAACCTGCCTCCGAATAGTATTCTGTGTCCTTCGCGGAGCCCAGTAATCCTGAACCGTACTCAAGATATATAGAAATGCCGCTTGAGTCTTATTAGTATAGGATTTCAAGCTTCCTCAGTTCCGGAAATATACCACAGCTTCTGGGTCGATGATAATGGAGCTTAATAGCATACATGCCGAATACTTCCAATGCATCCTCACAAGCTTGACATATGTTGCTGCATTTTCTTGCCAGCGATCTATAAGATGACATATGAATATATTTTTTTTTTTGGCAGCGAAAGCGCTGGCATTGATACATACGTCTAACAGTTCCTGTTACATATGGCTGCCGGCAAACAGCGATATGCTTTGAGATGTACGCGGATAACAAAGGGCATGGACGAAATAGCGTAGGATAAGATCAGAAAGACTACTGTGATTCTAGGCTCATCTTTACACCTGCAAGGAAAGAAAGCAGGAACAGCTATCCAACAAGAATAAAATAGCGGACGCATCGTGCCAGTACCGCAATATCCATTGCAAGTAAAAGATATGGGCAAGTTACGGAGTAAAAATCCGTAAATTATAGGTGTCATTCTTTTGGTAATCAACCGAGTTTAGCGGTTGATAGTTGATGTAATCGACCTAAAATTGGAACAGGTCGAATGTTCGCGTAGAAACTGCTGCCTACCCATGTCATACTACAAGTTGCCCTTGAGCTTATGTGCTGGGGTTCTACTATTAAATCGAAAGTGGCCCTAAGACTGTTAGCCTTTACTTGCTCAGCGGTGGCTGCAAAAGGGGTCAAACCTCCTGTGAGCAAACTGCGAGGAGGCTGCCATCTCGTGAATAGAGCTTCGAGTGAATCAAAGCCCGTCTACCATGTGCATAAGACGTGTAGCACTCCATGAAGATCCATTCATCCGCCTTTACCAAGTTCGCATTATGGAAATGAATCGTGTGGTTAAGCGTCGTCATAATTTTCACATCCGATGGTTGCGCTTTGCGAGGATCACCCACCATTGAGTGGTCTTTTGTCGTCCGCACGTCATAAGGTGAGTTGTCCTGCGTTGAACCCACCTTGCCCTCGCCCATACCAACTTGCAAGTTGAGCAATCGAATAGGTGAATCCACGATGAAAAGGTCCGATAGAAATGCCAAGGCCCCATGGTGCACTTCAATGGATGCGTCTGCGGCCACATGGCTCATTTTCAACCACTGGCGAGTTGCATTGTCGACAATATTGCTAGAGTCTGTTTCCGAGTCCCATCAGATGATTTGTCAGTAGCCTGGATTTTTCTCTTCAACATACTCATTTTTCTCTTCACATTTTGGCCGTGGATGAGCCCATTGTAAATCCATTTGAGATCATTAAGGCCATCATCAATCGGAGGGCTGATGCCCCCGGGAATTTGAGACTGATACGACATTGTTAAGCTTTCCACAGGGAGCTGTCGCTCGAATGCCATAGTCATCGTATCGATGACGACGCCGTCTTGAAACACAGAGACGACCCTGGTCGCATTATTCCCCTTGTCACTGGTGCGGGCAACATAAAAAATTAGTGGCAAGTTCTTCGTGCCGGGAGCCAAAAATTGGGCCGTAAGATGATGGATTTGAAAATTTGGCTTCAGCGTCTTGTATGCTGCCAGCATGGCAAGTGACATGATGTATCCGCCGGGAACCGCCCGTCCCAGAGGAGAAATGTGCGGGCCATTTTTCGTGTAGCAGTCCTGATAAAACGTGCGTGTGAGAGAGACAGTAGTTGTGAGGTCCGGGTTGAAGAGAATGCTGGATTTACCTCGTGGGCACCAACAGCCTGGTCAAACACCATTTTGGCGTCGTACGCAGCCATTTTTAATCTCTATTGTGACGGAGGGCCTTGGAAGGAATAAAAGTGGTGTGTGCGACTGCTGGGGACTTTATTAGGGAGTATACGTAGGTATATTTATACTACGACGTCCGTGGGCAGAATTTAGTGTGCGAGGGAACGCGAAATCCCCTGTACGAGTGAATGCCGGCCTAACAACCGGAAGATAAGACGTGTTTAACCTCATTAGCGCTTATTGTTGCCCTCACAGTTACGGCGAGTCATAGATGAGCGGAGATCGCGGGTAAGAGCCGACTGCCTCGGGATAAGGTCCTGATATTGTAACCAAACATAAAAACGTGCTTATTTCGTTATTTCGTTATTTAATGTGGGAACAGGTATAAAAAACCCACGAGGTTCGTCCTCCTATACGTTCTGTGTATCCTGATCATTTTCGAGAATAAGCGTGGATACAGTGAGAATCAGTACGAGACTATGATTCTTTTTGCGTTCGTAATGACTAACCGGTAACGTATTTTCAAAAATAATAAGGCTCTCCTGCATATCACCAGGGTCTGGGTCCCTAGTACAGACTTACATTTCATATATAAACCCACTTTAAATAACGAAATACCGAAATGAATGGACTTTTTTGCGGCATTACCAGGACATAGGCACCACTTCTCTGGTCTAGTGTAACCTAGCTCGTCTTTTATTCGTTAGTTGCAATGTTTTACTTATCCGTTCGGACCGGCCGGCATGAATTTTAGCGTCTCTTTCCCGTGGTCCTCTCCAGTCAGAAGTACAAGGTTGTTGGTTTTTAAAGCCTTGCATGCACTGCCAGTTAGTAACTTCGAACAGATCTTGACCGGGCATTTTAGGTGTCAACTGGCGATCCAGGTAACTAGCGACCGGGCAAACTGGTTAGATCGATGGTAGTTCTTGAACAATAGTCTGCATTAGCATGAGAAAATTGACACCATGAAGGTCGGATAGCCTTCTGGGAACCGCTGCTCACATAGCTTGTGTGGTAGCGCAGGGTTACAAGCAATGGCACACCTTTTGGTTGCTAACCGCCCTGTAACAACTCCATTCGAAATGATTTCATCACAAAGTACATTTTCATAAACGATGATATGTATGTGAATGTTGTAGAATGCCCGAGAGGCGAGCAGGATGGTAATGGCGTTGGATAGCTGTTGCTGTCCTGTCCCATGCATATATATATATATTTGCCTTCTCCTCACTTACCATGGCTGAATGGGATTAGACTATTCACACAAATATTTTCAACTCAACAACAGTAAGCTACAACCACAATATTCCTATGAAGCTACAAAAGGCTCTCATCTGATCTTCTCTGTGCAGGACTAAGTATTGGTCAGGGTTTGCTGGGGCCGCCCCTCGCTCAAGTACCTCGGGTCCATGAATTCGAGTGTTGTAGAATTCAAGTTGAAGACTACTTATGAAACTGTATAGATACATTGAACTGCATTGCTAACCTATCGAGTTATCTGCAGTGCCCGTCATGCTACACAGCAATGATGACGAGTTCCTGTACAATTTGAGAACAGGACCGTGGCTAAGCAGGATCTGAAGTGTTTTTCATTTTTGTTTCAACTGAAGCTAACGTGAGTTTGAGTTGCATCAGATGTAAGCCCAACGAATTTATTTAAAGTAAGGAGACCAGAACAATCCGGATGGGTCCCAAATGTCCTTGATGCTCTTCAGTTTCGCAAGCTGATCGTCGCGTCGAATCAATTTCAACTGTCCTCGCATGAATGGATCTTTCAATACTCCAGTTATTCCTTCCAATGGCGTGGCTTCGTAGTCACATAGATCGAACAGCTCTTTTACATACGCAGCCAATGGCTGGCTGCTTTCTGGGGTATTGCCATAGGTGCTCGCGACGACCGCCACACCTTCATCTCGTCCCTGAACAAAGGGTGTTTTCCCTTGTACCGATTCGCCTAAAGAAACGGCTTCAGCAGCATTCGAGCTTGCTAATACCAATTGAGTCTTTGACATCTCATCAGAGTCAGTCAGAGCATGCCATTGCCGATAAACCTTTTTGATGGTCTCGGCGGAAATGCGCTTCAGGAAGGCTGTATGTATTCCTTTATATCCACCGTGTGTGTTGAATGATTCAAAGGCGGCGTTCATATGACGGAGTGGTACGCTGACGGTGTCTGAACTGATTGCTTCGCTGATCGACTGTTCATCCAAGAGAATCTTTGCTGCACTCTCTCCATCTTTCGCTGGTCCGAAGTAAGAATAGGAAAGTATTATCAGCGGGCTCCCAGGTGCAGGAGTGTTTGGTGGACTGCGAGTGAACACAACCACAGCCATGGCCTGGGGAGAAGGCTCCGGCAGATTGGCAAACAGAGATGCAACAGTCTTTATCTTTGAACCAGGGAAAATAAGCTTTCGCACCCAGTAGGAATCGCCATTTTGCAAATTCAGGCTGGCCACAGGAAATAATTTGAGCGTCAAAGATGTGATGACGCCAAGACCATGACCAGCACCACGGAGGGCATTGAACAGGTCCAGTTTATCTCCGCTGCTGGCGCTGCTGAGCTCAAGTACTTTCCCTTCGGCAGTGATGATTCGAAAGGAGACAATAAAGTCCGCCGCCATGCCACGGACGCCCTTAAGTGCATGCTGTGTACGGTTAGCATTCCGAAAAGTGCCTTTAAGAGTTTCGCAATCAAACTAGCTTACATTACCCATCCCCATGGCAAAGCCAACGACTCCAACTGCGTTGCTGTTCGGCCAACAGGTGTAGTAGCCTTTATCCGAGCAAGCATCGACTAGTTGTTTCGTGATAACACCACCCCCTACAGTGACTGTCTGCTCCTCTTCGTTTAGAGTGATCGAATCGAAGTGCTTTAGGTCCAGGTACAGTGTTGCGGGTGTCACTGATACGTACGACCCATGGCCGCCAGCAGCAGGTAGAATACAGAGGTCATTCTCCTGGGCATAGCGTACAGCTTCAATGATATCGTGCTCTGAGTCAGGAACAACCACGATGGCTGGCTTTTCGACTCTGGTTTCGGACCACCGAGATATCACGTCGTCCAAGGCGGCGGATGGCTCGGGAACTGTGAATTTGCATTGGAATGGAAGTTTGGTAGACATGTTTATTTAACAGTGCTTTTTCAAAAAAAAAAAAAAAAAGTCTGTAGGTTAATTTTGAGAGAAATAGAGGAGGAGGAGTAGGAGTGACAGTGAGCTGTCTACCAGAAGTGACAAAGAAGCTTTTATGCCACTCGAAAGGCGTACACGTGTGAGCACCCACCACACTCCCTAGTGGTGAGATTTTAGCGGTGAATCCTGACAACTGTTGCGCCAAAAAAAAAAACAAGGCCAGCCACACCAAGGCTTGATAATAAAACCACCTCTGCGGGGCACTAGGAGAACCCGTGTAACTAAAATGGCAACATCATCCGAACCAACGAGGCTCTGAATGCAGCCCTCTGGTAAGTCAAAAACCCACAGCACAGGGTATGCCATCTCAGGCTACAAGCCTTAGCTTTGCCTCTTCAAGGCCCTGGAAACAACTCTAAATAAATAGCTGACTCGCTGGCTTCGGGATTAGCCTCAACTGACTCGCTGACTCGCTGGCTCGCTGGCTCGTTGGTGCTGGGAATACGTATGTACAGTCTGGAACAAAAATGACGTGGCTGGCTAATGGGTAGGTTTGCAGGAACCATGATAGGCTAACAGGGTTAGGGTTATATGACAGCCATGCTGCCACTGCCATTATAGTGCTGGCTACAGTAACTAATAGAAAAATAAAGTGAGCAACTAGAGTGCTGTATTGAGGCCGTGATGCATCGTCAGCCAAACCGCCATGCGTTCATATCAATTGCCGGATCTAGTGATTACCGACGCATCCGAAGGCAAAAGCCAATTAAACCCATAATGTAACGTATAAATTAGACCGCGGTCGGATCTTTCAAAGACCCTATTTTCGGCCAAAAGTAGCTTCCTGGTTTGAGTTACACTGTTTAGGAAAGAACAAGCCCATATCATGCCAACAACCTTACACGGACACAGGGACCTCAATAAGTCTCCATTTGGAATCATGTTTCGCATACCCGCTCGTTTCCCGTAATTGGCAGAGTTGGTGCCGCCACCGGCACGCCTTCGCCTTATTAACGCCTCGTTTCTGCCTTGCCGGCGACTACGAAAATGTTAAAACGGCCCTTTTGAGTAGTCCGCTGTGCTTCCTACATCTTGCTCATGCCATTGAGATGGTCTGTAAATGGTATTGATAATAACGTGGGTCTATCATGATTTTGGTCGTCTTTATTCTCCCGGACGAGTTTAACCAGAAGCGAACGATTGAGGAGACGCTCAGTCGGCAGATTTAGTAACAACAGCTTAAGCACTCTTCTCTGAGCAAACTCTAGTTGTGATAAAGCAGCCAAAGCTCATATTTTCCAACACATATTAAAGAGAAAATGAGAAAAACTATGCATCGAGGCAGCTACTGTTTGTGGGAGTTTTACGTGACAAACTTTTACAGTCAGAAAAACCGCCACAAGCACTACAACGTGAAAAGATTCCGTGACTGCCAGGCTAGACCTGTGGTCATGGTAATGGCACTGCGAGAGTGAATTTGAATTGCATGTAGGCCATTGGGTACAACCATCTAATATTGTCACGCTCACGTGACTTTAAATCTCAAGACAGAGCAGAAGCTGATGAAAGCTCCATCTTCACCGAAGACAAAAGGAATATTCTATGAGCACTTTAATGAAGCTGTATCATAGCTCTTCGGTCCCAAATCCGGTGGCGGCTGTCTCAGCGCAGATATCTTTCTGTTGCGAGGTCAAGTTATCAGAATATAGTATTTTTATCGTGCGGCGAGCAGCTGGGAATTAATACGTACGGGAGTATTCTTCATGCATTCGTTAAACTCATCTGAGCCCTCATTGCTGCCCTTGCTCTTGCAGTACTGGGTCGCGTCACGCTGTCGCTGTGAACACTGGAAGTCTCTGGGACAAGATGGATTCTGCATTGCGATAGTCAGAGGTGCTTATCGGCTCCGTATTTGACTTCAGCTCTAGTTACTCACAAGCATTTCAGCGACACACTGTTGAAATTCAGGACCCCCAAACTTGTTCTCCTTTTTGCAGTATTCCCTGGCGTCGGTATGACGCTTCTTGCAGCCCACGTCTTTGGGGCACGTATCACCCTAAAAACAGCAATTTGGGTCAGTAAACCACCCAGTCAAAGTCTATCGCGGATAGGAGCTAACCAGCTGATTGGAGATGCACTTTTGATGATCAGGGCCACCAATAGTATGCTTTTTGTTACAGAACTTTCGAGCGTCTCTGAATTGAGGAGAACAGCGAAATTCGTTGGAACATACGCCGTGCTGATAAACTTATGTCAGTGGCTTGCCCCTGACCTGGAGATTTGTCGATTTTCGCAGACAAACTTACGAATAGCTTCTTGATGCAAGCTTGAAACTCGGCCTCGCCGCGTGTGTAATGAAGTTCTTCGCAGTATTTTTCTGTATCAGCGTACTGCATAAGACAACGATAATTGTCAGGAATTGTGCCGTTCTGCGAGTGTGCATCCCGCATGGTTAGCCCCGAAAAAAATAATGTAAAAGAGGTAACTTGGATTTGGTGGCAAACTTACCAGCGTTGTTTTGACACAATGCTGGAACTCAGCGTCTGCCAGCACATGGTCCTTCGAGCACAGTTGCTTGGCCTCAGCATACTGCACTTTATACAGCAGACCACCGTAGCATTGGCTCCGCTGTTATATTTGACTACCTATCAGTCGCCTCTCCTTTCTTTGCATGCCCTCGGCAGTTTAGACGGGGAGTCAGAAAACTTACACAGCGCTGTGACAAGCACGCCTGAAACTGAGGTGGTTGTGCCGGATATCGAGCCGTACAACTATCGCGACAGTCCTGGCATTTCTGCTCAGGGGATCTCGGCTCCGGACAATGACCGACGTATTCGCCTGCAGGAAGTCCATCATCTGCACCAGTCTTGTCTTCAAGGCACCCTGCAGGACCGGCGTAGCAAGGTCCCGTGACAACACAGAGAGGAGGGGGAGTTACCATGTCGCCACAATCATTCTATTTGGTGATTAGAAAAGTGCTTACTCCCTTGCAATAGAATGATGATGTTCTCACCAAGTCTTTGTCAGTACAGCCATACTGGCTATTTGCGCAAGTCTTCATTTCTCCTCTAACGTAATGAAACGCGGGCTTAGCGCAATATGTTAGTCGGAAGTTTCCTTGGCATTAAATGGGTTGCGTTTCGGCCGGCTTACACAGTGTTCCTGCATAATGAGATTTTAGTCCAGATTTCCTCGGCGCCATGGAAGAAGACAGGGGCAACATAAGCCATAGCAGGCCAATGTGTTTATTACTGCTGATACTCACCCTTGGAACTCGATTACGCTGTTATCATTTGTTGTCAGCACGGCAATGCCAAAGCAAGCTATGAGCAGAAGTAAGCGTCGGGGCAGCCACGTACACAAGTCAGTTTGCATTCCGGTCCCTTAAAATCAAGGCTCTTTAGTATTGATTCCGAGCGGTCACATCTTCTTCTCGCAGAAAACATACCTTATTCTGCGTGAAAGTTAGCGAGAGGCAATGGAGTCTGGGTATATTCCGGCGCAATCCTTACCGGCTTGAAGGCAATTGCCATTGCCACCAGGGCACCGACTAGAACAGCTCTCATAACGAAATCGATGATTAATAGTAATCTTTCTCAAATCGGCGACGCCTTTTCGGTATTAAAAATAGTGGAAAGGAAACAGTGTGTCTGTAGAGGCAGCCATGGCGATTTATACCCTGTCTGGTTTACTGCCCCAGAGAGTGCAAAAGGTGCTAACAGCTATGTCTTAGTACCCTGTCTACAAGGTATTGCGTATCCTTAAACCTTTTTGGCAAAAGCTGCTACCCTCTACCGTGTCAGATGGGGCTGAAACAGGGAGGACAGTTAAACATGCAGCTCAGCTGGTCTCAGTTCACGGGAAAAAGCAAAGTTGAGAGAAGCAAAACACGCAATACTGGGTACGTATAGTTAGACTATATGCCAGCCACCCGAGGTTTTCTTTTTAATCTGAATACACTAGAGTACCGATGATCCGTCGGGGAAGAGGGATCCGCTTGTCTAACTCTGCCTGCCAAGCCAGTATTTTGCTTACAAGGCAAATAAAACAGGACTCTAAAACAAGCAGCGGGCCAACTTGTAGGCCCATTACTTCACGCTGTGCTTTTGGTGTTTCTATGTGCATGGCATCCTGGAAAATCGTGATGTCATACCTGCATTCACCATATGTGCGAATTGCCGTGGACATGGACGTTTCTATGAGGCGTTAGCCAGTGATACATGCATGTGTCGGTACTGTTGAAATTGGAACTTGGGTGGGCACTACAGGTTGATGATCCACAGCTCCGCTTGTGCTAGTTTCGTACACATCATGGCTATTCTTTTCTTTTTCATGCCGAGAGAGAGGCTGGGCGATCGCTTTCGGACAAGACATGATAGCAGAGGACAGACCGCCTTTTTACGTAGCCGAGGAGTTTGACGGTCGATCAGACAATTGGATTCGCAAGCATTCAGGCCAAGAAAATTAATTTTACATTTTGCCACAACTGCGAAAGCGATTGAAGGTGTCTGTCTTCGGCCTTCGGCAGGGGGGAGACAACTATGCATTCTCTGATGTAGATGGATCTTGTCTGCGTAACGGCATAGTGGATGTAAGTCGAGCCTTTATAGCAAAGATACATGCGTAGCTAAGCACCCGAGGGAAGCGTGGTGACTTGAAATTTGGTAATCTACTGTCTCACTCCTTTCAGGCATAAATCGTGACGGAAAGCACACACTTTGCTCGCCGATTGGCCTCAGGGTGCCAAGCGACCTCGCCAGTGAACTTCCTAAGCAGCGAGATCTGCGTAGCCTACAGCCAACGCCCGTGACAACTCTATGATTGGATCCCTGCATGATTGTATTGTAGGTGCAAACCGAGTATTAAATTGTTAGGTACTTTCGCTCCTAGCGCCCAGCAGCTCAAGCAAGCCGTGGATGCAGGCCGCTGTTTGGCTCATTCCTTCGTTGTGTACATCTCCCATATAGCATGGTTACAAGATCTACTAATTTCACTGCCTCGAACGCGTATCTTCTCACAAAGTCGACAGCGGTCTGACAGAATTATGTCGCGTAGCGAATGAATGTTGCCCGTCGCTAGCGACACTTTTTTACAGGCCTGTAACATGGCAGAGTGTCGGCTTCTGCAATGTATAAGAGGGATTGGTGTTAGCTTCTTGAGGACATGGCATCTATAGCAGGATACCTGTAGACCAGACGACGACTTACTAGCACGTCTATACGTCCAGATGGCCTAGTCTCTCAACCCCGAAAATGTTATTTACTGTGATGTTAAGTGTCGCTCTTCGCTTCAAGTAGACATTGCGATGGCAAGTTGGAATTGATTTCAATTAAAAAAATCAACCAGAATATATGGTTGATAATTGCACCGACATGCTTCAAAAATGATACAAAGTCGTATCATCAATCTCCCAGCTAATATCAATGTGACCATTTTGGCAAGCCTTGGAGTTTAGTGCACTGAGAGCAGAGTAGCTAAAATCCAGCCCTGGAGCTCCATTCGGGTTCCATCCCCCATTCTCGCGGCCCTGGCCGCAGCGCACGCAGCCATCGCCGATGAAGAATGGCAGATCTGACGTCTTGCCATTGACAGTCACCACAACTTTTTTTCCGCAGTATTTTTTTGGATTGCTTTTTAGCTGCGTATGGTTCATGGCAACCAGGTAGTTGGAGTTTATTTGGTTGAGGCTTACGGGCCTCGTGTTGCTACTGCATTCCACAATGCCCGTGTTCATGTTGGAGAAGTCCGCGCCGCAACTGCCTTTTGGATGCTTGATATCGTAGTAGTAAGTACCGAATCCCCGGCCTTTGAAAATGGAAGCCTCGGTCATGGCAACTGATATGGAAGGGAGTGCAAGAAGAGCACTGGCAAGAATATGCATTTTCATGGCTGGGAGATTGGTGGGAAACAAATTGTACAGAGAGAAGACTCAATGTTTTTTTTTGAAATAGAGATACTGATGCGGTATTTATGGTTTAGTATTTTAAGCTGCTGCAAAGTTGCATATTGCAGTTCTGGTTAACGGTATCAAGCACGGTTGCTGGCATGCAACACCTTTGCTATCCTAGTTGCTAAAACACACTATCCTGAAAAGCTCTAGGGAATAGTATGAGTTGAGATTCATTCCAGTTTTAATTAAAAAATGAAGGGTCAATTTGTCTTAAACATAACTGCGTCAATGTTCTCTTTCTTTCTCGGTCCTAGATGGCAAATAGCAATAGAAATAGCTTCATCATACATGATTGCCGTTGAGTTTCCTTTTTTCTTGTCTGTATTCAAATAACTAGGGGTATCCTGTGCCTGTTGGTATCTGCTGCATTTTTGCATGGGCAGTTACAGTAAGCAGAGGATCCAAGCTCTCAGTAAAGTTTCTTATATAGCCAGTCATGTACAGCCCACTTTGTAGGACTAGCATCAACAAGAGGGCTACATTTGAGTCGTCAAGATCCGGCTGGAGATATGCTGTGTCTTGCAGCTTGGCCTCTTGTGTCTTAGTTCGCTGAAACCTAATCTACCGAAACCTGGAGTCGTAACCTTGTCCCTGAGATAGCTTTGCAAGTGGCCAATCATGACTCAACAATTATCCCCCTTGCCTCCCTAGCTTGCTTGATTGGCCAGTCTTGGCTTGCTGGACTTTGCACTGATCTGGTTCAGTCGTGGAATCTATGGTATAGCTCTAGATTCAAGTATAAGTGTACATTTGGTCGAGCTATCGGTTATGTCCTTGATTTTATGGCTGTGCATATGACAGACTGCGTGGACTTGCTCAGATATTCGACGTAATCGACGCCACTCATCTCAGATTCTACCTAATATTTTTTTTGCAGCAGCTTTCTACAACGTACATGGGATTAGACAGAGGTTGAGTGTCTCCTCAGTTAATTTCTGAATCTGCTCGTTGAAGGCTCTGCTTTGCCCAGCCACCCCAGGGCATGTGGCTGTATGGATACGTCTGACAGTTTCCTCATATCTATGCGACCGGATGAAAATATCACGTGCATACCGGCATTGAAAGAATTTCCAATTGGCTTAGTATTTCTGCATATGGTATTCTACAGCTACGAGAGTGTGTCCAAGTTCTTGTCCTGAATTTGATTTAGTACCGGGGGAAAGCTTGCAGCATCCGTTCCAATTGGAATGACAGGGCCAAGGCCTAGTCTCACGGTTAAGGTCAGATTGAGGAAGCGACATGAATCGAAACTACTTGCCTTTCAATTGGATATGCAAAATGGCTTCATCAATTACATTTTGAATCTGAGGGCTTATTGGGCTCTTGTCCGAGGCAAGCTCCGTTAGACTGCTGGGAGCTGATGCTGGGTCGGCTGCACCGGTTGGTATCGGTGCTGTAGCTACGCTGCTAGCAAGGCATATAAATGTAAGAGATAATTTCATGATGAATAAGACTTCAAGATTGTTTGCTATGTTAATTCATTAGCGTCCGAACAGCAGATCATCGGGCGCGTGAACGTACTTGAGCGAGAAACCGCAATTTTTGACCGCTCCTGGAGTTTGGGTTGCCTTTTTTTTCGATTTTGAAGCTTCCATCTTTTTCATTCGTAGTTTTGCACAGAGAATTAAAAAGGGATGAATCATGGGAGGACAGCTGATGGAATGCATACTTGTGCCCTGTTTTGTCTTGACGCTGGAATGAATCGCGTGTCGTCTAGCTGCTAAAACGATCCACTGACTTCCCAGCCGTGTCTCACTAACCAGATCATGCCTGTTTCCCTTTTCCAGTATAACCAGTATTACACTTCTGAGGGCACGAATGGGAGAACGAGGAGCCAGATTTTACAATCCTCTTCATGGCGCTACTGAAGTCTCGGTGATGGGCTAGCCAGTCCAACTCGCCAGCAGCATTAAAATAGGTGGTAGCATATTAGTCAGGCCTGCACTTACATTCCTTTCATTTCAGTGAGATCCAGCCATTTTTCCATAGTCTCGCCCTCGATGTCGAAGAAATGTACGCAAGTGGGCTTTGGACAGTAATCGTCTACTACCGTGGCGTGCACTTTTCATGATTGCCTTTCGGCCATGGAATTTGTACATGGCAGTAAATCAGTGCTCCCCGTTACTACGCCGGTTGCAATGGCGCCCGGCAAAACAATTGGGAGATCATCGGATCTTGTCGCAAGGCTGCCGAGCCAGGGGTCTGGCCATGCCGATCGCTTTTCTCCGCTGCTTCAACCGTTTATTTTGTCTCACTTCCACCTTGTTATATGGACGGGCAGTCCCATCCCTCATGTAACAAACCGTTGTGGCGGCACTGCTCTGCGCTATATATACTGTTGCTATTATGCGTACTGTTGTTGCTAGAATCGCTTTAATAGCCCATAACCTTTTGCTCGGCATAGGCGTTCGTCACACCTCAGCAGTGTATAATACTATTGCAGCAATTTTTGCATTCAAATCAAGCCATTCCGTTTACTATATGTAAATTTACAATTAGTTATACGTTTTCAGCACCAAGAGTTTTAAATTAAATAAATAAATAAATAAATAAAAAAGGTAATCAATAATAATCCTAAATTATTGGATCAACATTAATCTAATTAGCGGTTTTTCTATTGAGAGTTTATCTCTTAAAGATATATATGCTTAGGTTGGCTGGCCTACCATGTGCTGTACTGTGGTAACCCGACTCACAGTCCACCAAACAGACCAGCAGTGGCTGAATAGATAATTCATCACTTCAAAGAAGAGATATATCTCAGTCACAAACGGATTCTGCGCTTATAATCGACGAGAACGAGCATTTTTGAGAAATCTTCCAGTTTATCAGAGTAATCATAGTCATGCAATTATGCAAATAGGTACTGCCCGTTTTATGTGCTCACTTGAACTATGTAAATGGCAATCTAGACCTGACATGTCTCAGGCCATCCTGGCTGTCGTACGAGTTGCTAAGACAGGTCCACCGGCCTCACACACGTCGCTGCATGTAATACCGCCTCATATCTCAGGATTCACTGCGATGTAGCTTGACCAACCGATTTTCAGCCCAGGGCAATACGGTTGTTATCCTGGTTGCTTAAGGAGAAACTTGTTTGCGTCCATTTTCGGCGCTCTTCAGAAGTATATAAATGGCCCATGCGTCCTTCAAGTCCAGGAACAACAAACATCCCAGTCACTTCTCAATCATTCAAGATTCAGTCAGCGTTTTTGCCTATAATGGTCAAATTCAATAGCATCGGTCTTGCCATCATCGCTGCAGTCATTCCTCTCGCCGAAGCAAGAAACTGCAATAATGGATTGCTTTATTGTGGAAGAACTCTTCTAAGCATCGGTAATATTGCCCCGTTCTCTTATTTCATTACGTTTAATTTAAAATGTTAACAATTTTCAAGGAAAATACCAGGCCCAGATCGATGCTGCACTTGCAAAGGCAGGTGTAAGGCGTTTTCCTGGTGACGACGCTGCCACTGACTCTCTATTTAAATGCATTGGGGGTTCAAATGGTGACATAGTGTATCAAGATTTCTGCCGTCGTCAGTGCCAAAATGGTGGTGTTGGCAAAAATGACTATTGCTAAGGGGAAGTGAGTTGTTGCTTCACCGCGCGATCTGATGTCTTCCGCTGCCGGTCCTTGCAGTTTTTTTGCGACATTAGATGGTGATAATACAGCAAGCTTAACCTCCCGGTAATAAGGCAATACCACGTTCTGCGTTATTAGCACTATAAATACGGCAACAGAGTTTACTTTGAATATGAAACCCTAACTTTGCCATCGCGAAGTACCCACAGTTGCCCTAACCTGGCCAATTATCAAAGCACTACCGTGACGTGGCGCGATGTGCTGGAGGAGAGGAAGAAACCAGGTCACCTTACTCTTTGCTTCAAGGTTCAAATACGCACCATACCACCCATGGAGCGCACCAGCCATACATCTACGTACATCTGAGCGGGTCTGATTCGTGTTTGTGATTTTGAAGTTTCCAAGTTAAGTCTGTAAATCATATTCACGTGCAGAACAGCTGGACTCGGCAGAAATATCGCAACAGAAGGCTCAATCCCAAATACATACTCGCAGGAGAGATGTCCACAGACGGCTCAAAGGCACAGGGCAGAAGGCGGAATGGCTAGTTGGACGAGAACCTATGAGTCGGCCTGGGGAAAAATGTTGCTATACAAGGTACCTTCTGCACTGACACCTATCACTTCACTGTTACCTGTTGTAATATTTCTGGCTTTGTTTGAGTATATATAGATGTCCAGAAGTCCACACTCTCGATAGAAGCGTCAAGTGCAACCGGCTGTCTTTGAATACCTTTGTCTAACCGAATCCGACTGTGACAAATGTGGCTTTAATATACCGCCATGGCCAGCCAACTTTCCCACAACGCGTAGCCCACTAAAGGAGAAAACCTTAGAACTGCTACAGCGCGTTCTACTGACAGGTTGAGCTCGTAAATTGCTTCTGTCACGCATGCAAGGGAAGGCACATGCAGCTGAGGTGTGGCTGCGGAACAGACATGCTCGTGCAGCGCTCACATTTTTCTCGCAGTATTTTTCTCGGAGTAAATGCGTCCTTGGCCACTGAAGTATGAATGTATAGCTGCCAAGTCAAATATTGAACGCCCACAGAGCAGTGATATGGTAGAAATCCTGAGCATCAAGGCTCGCGCTAGACATGCACAATTACTACCTGCACAATATCGGCCATGAAGTTCAAAGAGGAAAGAGAAAACTATCACTAAAGAAAAGTACTTGCATTTCTGAGGCTGTGCATCATGCCCGTTCGGTATCCTTTACGGAGAGGCTCCGCAACAACGTTGCACGACAGGACAGCCGCAACATCAGCCAATATCGTGGCTGTCACACATGACCTTTTTGATATTTTTTGTCTCTCTCTGTGTAGATGTCATGTGTACTATATGTTACATATCTGGGTTTGGTGGCAGTATACGCACGACGAGTACGGTGGTGGCGGCCATTTTGCTTTTGGCTATCGGTGAGGCGGGAACACGACCACAACATCCTTATGGGCGGGGGCGACGGGCCAAGCCGCCGCTAGACAGAGTTTCGCTAGTTTCCAGATCACGCCACTAATAAAGCATTTAGAACTGAGACTGGCAGCTAAACCAAACCAAGCCCGCTTGCCAACCTCCAGCTGAGCTAAGACATCATTTCGACTCCAAGCGACGGGCGCATTGCGTCCACGATGGCGAATGACAAAATAAGCCAAGATTTTATACAGTTTTCCGAGGATTTTACTGGGACTGAAAACTGTAGAGAGCAAAGTACTGTCTCGATAGAATTGCCATGGTGGAAACTGGACAATATATAAGAGGCCAAACCCGTTCAATCTAGAGCAGAGAAATCTCTCATCCATCCAAGAAAATCTTTACCGTTAAACCAAGACTCCCTCGCCATGACTCCCCTCTATTTGACTTTTGCGCTTTGGAGCTGGGCCGCTAGCATAGCCACTGCCAGCCCAGCCTCCACCTACACGCAGCAGTTTTGTGTTACTGCAAGCGGAAAGAAAAGCATTCAACCTGTTCCCACTACCATCCACTCCACGACATTCACTCTCCGGGTATATGCCAAGACGATCATTACGTACGTATTAAAAGCTTGATACGTACTAAAAGCTTGAACTTATTGCCAGCGAGTCGAAGAATTCCAATGTTAATACTCGTACAATAGGCCTACGGCGACTGTTACCCCTCCCCCCCAAACCACTACCACGACTGTCTTCACAACGTCCACTGCCTTTACTACTGCACCGGCTGTTACTGATACCCTGACCATCACCAACACTTCTTTTGACACATACACCATTACTTCCACGAGCTCCATCACTGTAACCGAAACCGATACCACTAGCACCACGGTTTCCAGCGGTACCAGCACTGTCCCCACCGTCGCTGGATATACTCCGCTGGCTACTCAGCTCGTCGAAGCAGGTCATACATGGAGCGGTGGTGACATCAGCGGCCCCGGCGGCGCTAGCAAGCGCTCGTCTGACGTGTGGGAACGCTCACGAATCGCTCGCCAGGAACTCAGGGAGCGTAGTCTGCCGAATTTCTGTCCGCCTAACCATCCAGCTCCTAAATATTATCCTACCAAGGTTCTCTGCGAGAAGATTGTCAAGGTTGTCCAAACTTCTACCATCACCATCACAGCACGGAAAACGGCCACAGTTACCGCTCTCCCTCGGATCAACACCCAGACTTCAACCTCAACACTTACTGTTACTTCAACAGCCACACTCCCTGACGTTAGCTCTACAATAACCCAGAGTACTACAGTTACCATTACAACTACTTCTGAGTATGATGTAACATCCACATCTACCACCACTGCTACCAACACCTTGATTGTCCCTGCGGCAACTTTTCTTGCGGCTTGCGCCAATGATAACCTGGTTACTCACGTTGACGGCAAGGTGAGACTTCTATTTCGGATACTAGCCTCTCACTATTTTAAAGTACTAACGCTTATCGCAGACCTCTTACTATCTCACGGTTGGGACCAATCCCTCACTAGTCTCTGGTCCCACCAACCCCTATGACTGCTGTGTCGCCTGCCAGACCACCTCCACATGCGCCTCTTTCTTCTACTCCTTTCGCCGAGGTGGTTGCTACTTCCCCGTCCCGGCCATTCCCTTCACCTGCGACCCTAATCAAAGTCCTGGTGGATTCTATACCAGCGCTACGGGCGTTAATCCAGACCCCCTTACCTTCGGCAACAGCCCTTGCGGCCATTGGTCCTACGCTGGTGATGCTGCAGTACCGCCACCAGGATCGTAATATATACAATAGCGTAACAACTATTGGCTCAATTTTGTAAGGCGCCAGCTAGCCCACATAGGGAAAGGTCGAATAAGTGTTACCCATTTGTTTATAAATGGAATAGTGTGACCGTTCTAGGTTCTGTACTACAGTCACTAGTGCCAACATATAGATAATAATAAAGCTAGCGAATCAATGAATACGTACGTGGCAAAGAGATAGGAGAATGAGCGAGATCAGACTAAAATAGAGAAAAAAAAATCCCGAGCCCAGGAATCGAGCCTGGGTCTCCCTACCCCTTTCGGGAACAGGTCCATCATGTATCCGCGCTGAAGGCATCAACAAAATTTTCCCGCCAGTCACTAAGGGGATGCTACCACTGCACCAACTCGGGTTGTTGTTGGAATGAGGTGGCCTAGAGTTATTTATATGCTGTAATAGAATCTCCTATCTAGAGATCGAACCCGGAGCCTTTACAGGGCTGCGGCTGCTCTAGATGTATGTCATCAACATGCAACTGAAGCTTGTCATGGTCGGCCATGACTTATTTTCGTCTGTGTAAGTCAACTTGCAGTAATCATTGCATTGCAGCGGTCCGAGGACCCTACACCTCTCGTGGCCGGACGAGTACGATGGCGATACTTTGCAGTCTGGCGTACTTTGACTTCCAGGTATGAAGGTACCCTCGGAGCAAGCAATAAGAGAAAGACAAACGAATCTGCGCTGGCGGGACGGGGAGGACTACTTTATAAGCCTCGTGCCACACTAACTCCACCTACGCGCACATGCGTCACTAAAAGAATTTTTCATGTAGAATGTGGGCCTATTGTAGCTACTATTTATGGGCTTGTGAAATACTATTGGTATAGCTGTGCGCCATTATTATGCACCAAGGCTGAGATGAGGAGTGTCGCTCCCGAATAGCACGCCAATAGAGGCAATGGGTGGGATGTTAATTGTTTTGGTGGAGAACAAAGCCTTTAGAGGATGCGAAGCTATAAATGTCACGCAGAGCAAAAATTACACATAGATTCGATACAGTATATCAAAAGGTCCCCAGGGTTAACATGTTAGTAGATTAACCCAAAGCACTCTATTTACACACAAACTATTGAATTTATGGGTACTGTTTGGCTATCTACACCATAGTTAAGATAAATCAGAGGGTTTGCTACATTATATAGCAGCTGAAAAAATTACATGATATCACTGAAGAATCGTTGTTTTTAACAGATGGGACAACAGTTGCTCAGTAAAATATCCACTTTTTCAGCACCTCATTTATCGCGGAGTTATTTTCTAAATGGGCTTAACTGCCGAACATTATCTAAGCGAATTGCATTTGAATTGACGCAACGGCAGCTATGTTACTTTTCTCTGGTTACCAACTAGCTCTTGCCTGGATAGAAGAGGAACCGCATAGAGAGTTGGAAGCCAGAGCGTTGTATAGTAATCCTAGGCTGAGCGATCTGCTGTCACTGATCTGCAGATTAATAAACGAGTTGATAATGTCCCTCTAATGAAGAGTGGAAGAGAAAAACAGTAGCTCCAAAGGGCACTGCCCTAATATACGGGGCAAGTAATTGACTAGAATAACATGAACATTGCTGTAATCCAACGAGCCCTGTCATTTCTAATGATCAGCGGCATTGTTTGTCTGCTGCGAGCCTTGTCTCTGGCCTGATCCCTAAAATCTTGTAACTGCACAGTTGTCAAGGTATTGAGAGCCAAGAAACCACACTATGTGAAGCACGCCTGATTGAGTATTGTCGAGTTCATGGCCCTAGCAGCATTCGTGCTCCCCACAACTGCCCCGTCATGAAAAAGAGTGTATTGATGATATTCTTCCCCCACTAGCTACTTGCCCCACTAGCATGATCATATAGCGAAATCTCGATCATACCGTAGATACTTTCACGGAAGCCCCACAACAATGTGCTACTAGCAGCGAGAAAGATCTAGGTCGCGTTGAAGTACCACACGCGAGCCTGCTTAATACTCAACTTGCCGGATGGGATTGGTCGCCAAGGTTTATTGAGGTTATCCTCCTCAATTGACTGAGGAGACATCTGATTGCTGCAATCGAAGTGTAGAACAGATAGCCATAGGTATAAGGCCACCGTAGGGAGTAAACGGAATAATTGCTGCCACGTGGTGACAGCACTGGAAGCAGCGCTTAGCACAACGAAGAAAACGACAGGAGTGACAAACCATTTCGTGTTGCTCGTAGTGATCTGGCAAGCTAGAGAGATAGTGGCACGAGGCTGCCGTATCTGCGTCTTGTGTAACTATGGCTCAGCAAACAGCAGGGATGAAGGGAAAATTCCCACTTATGTCAACTTGATGCAAGTGGGGGTTCTCGTATACCAGCTCGAGAGCTGTGGACTTCAATAATAGTGCATTTATGAATATATCAATTGTCCAGTAGAAGCTGCCAACCATAAAGATGTGTCCTTGGTTAGTTACAACCTGGAGTCTCCCTTCCCTATCATCCTCTCGAGCACAGGAAGTACATTGCAAAAAATCTCTTCAATCCTCTTCTTGCGGAAAACCACGTGGTCATGCCCTTGCAAAGAAACTCCAATAGGTCCTTGCTTGGCGAGAAGCAATTGCCTATCATTCAAGAACTCCCAGCGCCGGGTCAATATGCGATAGAAGCGTGCGAGCTGACATTCTTGAGAACTGTGATCTGTACTAAACTCAATCTTTGCCATCTTACTCCTCCAAGGCTCAGGAACCCATCTATTTACATCTTCGACAAAGTCGTCAAACGTCCGCGGAAAGAAAAAAGCCGCATTTGCATGCACTGGGCCACTGGTACCGCGAGCAATATGTTGCAACAAAACGTTGGCTAGCAGATCCACAGGAATTTCATCCAAAACATTGGTTCCAGAGTCCGAGTTCAATGCGACGTGGAAGATGTTTGGAACGGATGTAGGATACATTAGTCTTTCGCAAAACTGGCTGATGGGCATTGAAACTTTCTTCCCATAGAGCTCAAAGGGTTCAAATAGCGCTGGCCCAATTGAACCTGGTCGAATAATCATAAGGGGCAGGGATTGAAACCGAACAAGAAGCAGGTTCTCGGTAAGGTGTTTTGAGCGCGCATATGGCCACGCATATGATAATGTGTCTCGATCTCTTCCGCTCAATATATTGTCAAGAATTTGCTCTGGGTCATCCAGCGCATAATGCTTCTCTTGTACACGCCCACCTGGCAGGAAAGAGAGAGCGTACAGACTAGAGACGTAAACGAAATGTCGTAAATTTTTAAACGTCGTAGCCATGCTGGCAAGTTGGAGAGATGGGAGACAATTGTCGCGAACAGCTTCTCGTAGTGGCACCCTTAGACCTATATTCGCAGCCGCATGGATAACAACAGAGGTATCCTCGCAAAGCCGTTTTAGATCCTGGTCGCTGATGCCCAATCCAGGCTGAGTCATATCACCTAGAATAAATTGTACCTTGCCAGTGTCCATAATACCGGGAAAGTGATTTGGCATTAAGTTAGTAAGTGCCTCTATGGCACGTTCTTGAGAACCCCGGATGAGGAGATACACTCGTTTTGCTGGAACGGTGCACACCATCTTGTATAAAAGACAGGCCCCAAGATGGCCTGTACAGCCAGTAAGAAGAACAACCTGTGCCGCGAAGAACGACATGTTGCTGACTCGTCTGTTAGTGTAGTGAATAACTCAGTTGCCAACCGTGGGAGGATGTTTTTGTCATATATATATATATACATATACATATTGGAAGATTCAATTCGGCCCCGCTATTCTCGGCTGCTCCTAAGTACTGATTATGCAATAGTTGGTGGGCGACGTGAACCATCGCTATTAGTTATGTTTAGTTTCATGATTGAAACATTCCAGTTGAGGGCTTGTTTATGGAGTTTGCTATGTAACTATTTTATGTTTTAATGCTTATTTACATACTCCTAGGCAGCATTCCATGTATTTTCTTGGCTTTTCTTTTCATGCCGGAGTGCAAAAGGGGTTACTGCGACATGTGGAGTTCTTTGCCCATACCCCGATCTTCGTCACCATGGCAAGTCCGCAGCAGCTCTGTAACGGTTACAAGATGTAATATGTCGGGACACCTTCAGATTCAGAACAATGCTTCTGCTCTAGCTGTTAGAGGGTATGAAAGCAATGTGACGGAAATATGTATCTTTGTGTCGATGATAGAAACTCCCTTTTGATCAATTGGTTAGTATTCCTTGTTCGTAATTTGATTCTCTTATTACTACTGCTGAACAGTGATGGGAATATCCCGTTAAGTACGGGGTTGGCAATAACTATCAAGATATTTCATTTGATTAGTAATATTTAGCAGCTAGACATAAGGTATGCATATCAACTTCATTTCGTACTAGGAACTACTTCCACCAGACCCGCCACGCATCAAGGCACGCCAAGCATTAAGGGGCCACGGAGTATGCAGCTTAGCTGTTACTGTCATCTGTCACATATGTCGGCTTACAGGCGGAGACTAACGCATTTCATGCCCCCTCCTCGGTATCTCAAACCGACGCAGTAACGAAATAGTTCCTGAGTAAGATCAAATAACCGTGAAGACCGAATCAAGCATTGGTCGACTATTTAGCCAAAACAGCTGCACCTCGCATCTTGTACTCTGGTGTTGGGCTCACGCCGCCCTGATACCAAAGAGCTTGGTCACGTGGGTGGCCACCATCACCACGATGAAGTCCGAGAGCTCTATCCTTCTCCGAGTCGAATTTAACCCACTGGCACTCGCGAAAGGCCATTCGGAGGTCTTCGTAACGAAATCTTCCCGGAGTTTGATAGTGGTTGCCGAGTAGAGGGATTATAGCATCGCTCGCAATCCTCGTATAATAATGGGGGATGCGGGAGAAGAGATGGTGGGTGACGTGGTCAGACGATATATTATGCAAAAAGTGCGTGCCAGCTATGCCGAAGTCACGATCCATGGTAGCTGTGGCGCCTCGAACAAATGTCCATGATTCGGCTGTGTACTTCGGCAGGTTTGGATGTGTGTGGTGAAGATATGTTATCATCACTGTGAAGCATATTGACGATCAGCTATTTATTTCATTTTTAACAGGAGAAAATACCAGATATCTTACCTATCCAGTGGCTTACCCATATCCATGGGACAATGTATACCCAAAATAGAGTCTCCAAAGAATCAAAGACATTGTAGAGCCAGACAAGGACGGATATGGTCACCAGACATCCTATATCAGACAGAATAACCGCCAAGACCTCAGTGTCCCTAAAAAGCCCTCCCCATGGATCAAAATGACTATACCGCCAGGCCGACATACCCTTCTTAATCACCGCTGAAGGAGGACAAGTGATGTTCGAGAGAATATACCAGTTCCATCCTGCCAGCTGTTGGAGCACTATTCTGAAGAACAAAACAAGTGGAGCATCTTGACTTGCTTCGTCCAGTATCCGCATTGTATGGCCGAGTTTTGCGGCATAATCGGAGCGATTCGGAGGTACATAGTTCAGGTCTTTCTCAACATGGTTGGCGTATATATGGTGACGCCTATGTGTTGACTTCCAGGAGAAATATGGCGCAAGAAGGGCTGAATGTAAGGTGAAACCAACCAAGTCGTTGATTAAACCTGATGACGAAAAGGCACTGTGGCCGCAATCATGAGCGATAACCCATAAACCAGTCCACACAATACCCTGAGAAAAACTGTACACGGTAACAACGGTATAATATAGAACAGTTGACTCCGTTATAAACTCTACATGCAGCAAGAAGTAGAGGCCACCCAGCAGGATGGCTGAATATGTTAGGTCTCGAATCAAGTAGAAACTCGACCATAGCAGCGATGGATGGAAGCAGTAGCCAGGAATTGCATTTCGGAGTTCACGGATACTTATTTCTTGATTAATTCGCTGCAGAAAAGGTCAGTTATCCCCTTCTTCAACTTCAGTTTCAAAGCATAACGAGATGGAAAATCGTGTATACGTACACCACCGTCCACCAATTCCGTTGGATGAGGTTCATGTTGAGTTTGAAATCCTGTCCTGGCAGTTTCCATTGCGCGAAGTGATAGTGTTGGATGATTTAATTGCTCGTAGAGAGGCAAAGGTACTAGAGAACCGCTGACTCTCAAGTTCTTATATGAAATGCGTGTCGAATTTCTGCTTGCGGGCTGTATTGAGCAGCATAGTGTAATTACTATGAACAGCATGATGGCAAATATGCTTGCCATTCCTCAGTGAAATTTCGTACCAGTAGCGGCAGTGTATGTGGTATTAGATTAATTCCAAATGCTGTGTGACTCGCACAGTCGAGGTTTTACTATATGATAACCTAAAGCGCGGATAGTTTTGGACCAGATTGGTCCACTTCAATAGATACATTGTGTGGGGATTTTGCTATTTGCCAAGACCAACCCCACTGATTTCTTGTTACTTGAAAGTAATGCAATCTGTTTCAAGTTTGTGACCTTCATTGACGTGTCAGTTTCAGATGGTATGCTTAGCATTCATAGGCAATCTGAGGCACTAGTCGTCCTTGAATCACTGATCTAGTTTCCTCTTATTATTGGCTTGCTTTGAGTCCCTAGTAATTGCTCCTCGAGTTGTAGGCGAATGTTTTCGATGTGTACAACTGCAACAAACTTGTGTATTAAGATTAGGGTGTCACGGTTGGAGCCTTCCGGATCGTCAAAGTGATCGAGAATTTTCTATATTTGCCTAGAGAGGAAAGAAAGTAACTAGCTATACGGTGCCTTCGAGTTCCTATAGGGGTAGCTGCGGGATCTCTGCCGGCTCCACCGAATGCTGGTGATATCAGCGGCGCAGTCGCGTACTATCTGTAAAATGAAAACAGAGCCAGTCGAAAGAGGGCCAATTTCAAGAGAGTTTAGTCCACAAGAAAACTTGACGGGACGCGACATGTTTTATTGCCTGTAGTCATATGTACTGGAAATCGACCAAATGTCGTATATAATTAGATCGACAATGCGCGGTGCATTCAAACACAGTTGGACGAGCAGCAACTCACCAACAATCGTCAATGTATTCCTTGTATTAAACCTGATTTAATATTTGGTTCCGTTTTCGCATGGTCCCATTTTAGGTAGCCTGTACCGCCTACCAGGAAAAAAGATACTAAAGCTAAAGCTTGGCATTGCGAGTCAACAATGCCAAGCCTCTGCCATTTCTGTCCTCAAAATGCTCGCCTCTCTTCCAGCCAAGCCATGCATTCAGCATATCATCACCCCCATCACCGACATGGAGCACTGTTGGCAGGTACCCGTCACCCGCGACGCCGTTGCCCTGTCCCCGGTCCATCTCGCTGATGAGCGGAGAACTGCCGTGATGCAATGCCAGCCATGGCGTATCATGCAACGTCACGGCTGGCCTCTGATCGCCCTCGCGGCTTGGATCGTCCTGTAACTCTTCGTAGTTCAACACTGGCGCAACACACGCGTCTGTTCCATCAAATACTTCTTCCCACTCAGTCCTTGTCTTTCTTTTAAACTTTTCTGTAAAGATGCTTTTTAGCTCTGGCCACCGCTCCTCTTCCCCGCGATGCTCTTCCCAGCCTTGCCCCTGCATGCCAAGCCCCTTGATGAGCTGTGCAAAAAATTGCGGCTCGAGAGCACCAACCGTAATCCATTTATTATCGCTTGTTTCATAAGCGCCATACCAGGGGCATCCACCATCGAGTATGTTCTTGCCGCGAGGTTTATTGCCCATTGGTGTGACGCGGGCCATGCGTGGGAAAGTAGCAAGGTACGCGCTGCCGTCGACCATGTTGGCCTCGACAACTTGACCCTTTCCCGTGGTAATGCGGGCCAGGAGCGCGAGGATTATACCTTGGAACAGCATCGCACCACCGCCAGCGAAGTCACCAAGTATATTAATGGGCGGCGCGGGACGCTGGCCTGCTTCGCCAAGGAGGGAGAGTGCACCAGATACACCAATGTAGTTGATATCGTGGCCAGCCATTGCGGAGTAGCGGCCATCGCGGCGGTAGCCTGTAATGCGGGCGTAGATGAGGCGTGGGCTAAGCGAGAGGAGCTCATCAGGTCCAAGACCAAGACGTTCTAGGACGCCAGGGCGAAAAGGATCTATGAGAATATCAATGCTGCCTTTTACGATGAGCGTCTTGAGGAAGGCGATGCCGTGGGGGTCTTTCAGGTCCACGGCAATGGAGGACTTGCGACGCGCCAGCACGTCGTCAGGAGCATCGTTGTGACGGTTGATGCGGAGAATGGTGGCACCAGCATCGGCGAGCATCATGCCAGCAAAGGGTGCTGCGAATGAGTTAGTCAATTACAGGGCTAGCAGGAATTAAAGAGCCGGTTTTTATCAGTAGCGGTGAAGATGACGTACCTGGGGCGAGACCAGCCAACTCCAATACCCTAATGCCTGTTAACGGAGGTAAGCCCATTGTAAACCGCTGTTGGGTATGTCCAGTCAATTAGACGCCGGCTTCGTGAGATGAAAAGTCGCCCAAAATCGTTATCGCAGCGATGAGATAATTGTTGAGGTATGAGTTTTATCCTGGTCTAACGCGGGTGTAGTTGGCCGGTACTCGAGTGACCTTTGTAGAGCTGAGAACGAAACGCACAGTTGGTTGACTTGCAAGAATCTACTCCACTCCGAAGCCAACAGCACCTCCATAAAGAAACCCGACAGGTAATTACTCTGGAAGTTGGCCGACGCGGCACCACCGGGCATGTCGCGGACATGTCCCACTCCTATTACCGGCCGTGGGTCCATTATTGGAGGTGCCTGACAGAAACTAGCCGACGTATCCGAGTCCTAAGGTGAAGAGCTCGGTCTTATTTCCTGTATCGAAATACAACATCTAGAAGTGGAAATTGTTTACAGCATCAACACCCACCCGTAGGGCTGCGGCCCGACCAACAGACTCTCATCGAGCTCGTTTCTTTGGTCAACCACTGCTGTATACGGTAGCACAGAGCATATTTAAAAATTGACAGACCTGCGAAACGCCTGCCTTTCAACCTTTCTTGCGTGGCTTGCATAAGCACTGGTAATGAGGCTAGTGGGGTTACCGGCACTTACGGGATAGCTACTATATATAGCAATCGCTCATCCTATCAACTTTTTTCTCCTTCATTTACGTACTGCAGTTCGCCCGCAGGAGTGGTGGCATCGGCCTTGTCGGTGCAGGGCAATACTTGTGCAATTGAATCCACGGCATGAATCGCACAAATACCTGACTGTCCCAGAAATGGTTTTTCTAACAAGTCCGACACTCTCCAAGTCCAAGGGGCAGATTTCGGACGAGTCCCGCGCCGTGTTTGGCTCCGCTACATCGCCGACATGGTGTCAACAGATTCTCGCAGACTCGAGCCTCACGCCAATTGAAATGGCCTGGCGTCGGCCTCATGATCGGAACGAGACGACTCAGAATTCTTTTTTGTCTGGAACAATGTGTACATCAGACACGATACACGCATGGCATACGGTCTACCGCCCCGGCCCGTCTCATATTTCGGCTACGGCAACCCAACAGGCGGCAGATGATGACAGGAGGCCATTATCAGGAGAGGTTATATGTCTCATTGCGCTTGGAAGCGGAGTCAATTCCCATGAGAATGTGACACATGGTGGTGTCACTGCTACCATCATAGATGCCTCGATGGCCACGACGGCTCACTTGTTCAGCTCCCAAGGCGGCAACTGCTTCACTCTGGAGCTTACTGTTAGGTACAAAAAAATGATGGTGACACCGGCTATTTATATGACTCGTACCTGGCTGGAAAGGAGGACCAAGGGCCGCAAGGCGTGGCTGCAGTCAGTGGTTGAAGATGGGAATGGTGCAGTGCTTGCAGAGGCTGAGGCTCTTTTCCTCGAAGGAGAAACGGTGGCTAGACTATAGACACTAGACATAGGCGAATGACACCTAGACACCACGCTATCCAAGCGGCGCATTGGATATCAGCTTGATGACGGCCGCAAGCATTCCCTTCACTTCGATTATTGCGCCTGATGGCAAGTAGCTGATTGAGTTCTCTGTCTGAGTAAAACACGCGGCCGTTTTCAACAGGGCCCTCGTATCAGATTTTAGTGCCATGATAGCACACCTCGACTTAGTGTCCACTTACGGTAACAGAGCTAGCCACTGTAAGAAAAAAATCCAGTGTTACTCAAAACTGTATTCTTATTGGGCCTCTCCTATTTTTAGGTGAGATTGGTGACAGACAATAAGCCGATTCGTGAGCGGCTCAAGACAAATAACACACACGCTACTCTGCTCTTGGATATAATTGAGCATCGCCAGTGAGCTATTGACCAAGACAGACACTAAGCCAGCCACGGAAGCAAAGCTCGACCTCCAAACAGGGGCAATTTATTACGGAGCTTATCTGCGCCAAATTCACTGCTCGCATTATTTAAAGTTGGGGAAGACCTTGAGTACCTCTCAATGTATAAATAAGAGTTCAAAATTCACAACCATGACACGAATCGCAATCATTGGCGCTGGACCAGCTGGCTTAACTCTAGCTCGTATCTTGCAAAACCACGGTGTTGAATTCACAGTGTTTGAGAAACAGCATGCAGCCGTTGAAGAATGGCCGGCCACTACCCTTGACATTCACGTCGAGACCGGCCAGAGAGCCATCAAGGAGTCAGGCCTTTGGGATGAGTTTTTAAAACTCGCGCGCTACGATAGCGAGGATTTTATCCTCGTTGACAAAAGCAACAAGACTCACTTGGAACTTCGCGCAATCGACACGGGTCGACCCGAAATTGACCGCAGCCAGCTTCGCAAGATATTTCTGGATGCACTTCGGCCAGAGACAATTCAATGGGGGAAGACGGTCGTTGAAGTCAAAAACGGGACGGTGCAATTTACCGACGGTTCCGAGTCTGGATTCGACCTGGTTGTCGGCGCCGACGGGGCATGGTCCAAGGTCCGCACCGCGTTGACGTACATTCCACCATTTTACAGCGGAGTCTCGGGGCTGCAGTTATGGATATCAGACATCAATGCTCGGTATCCTGAGCTGGGTGAAATGGTAGGCCGGGGCAGCTTCTTTTGTCACGGCGACGCAGACGAGCAGAGTTTGTTCATCCAGAGAAATGGCGACGGGTCGGTTCGCATATTGGCCGTCGGCCGGAGGCCCGCGGACTGGCTTGAACAAACCGGGTTCGATCTCGGCGACGCTGCTGCCACAAGGGCCCTGCTCCGTCAACAATATAGCGACTGGCATCCTGATTTGCTCCGGTTCATTGACGCGTCTGACGACCGTATCCAGCCACTTGTTCTGCACACGCTGCCGCCGGGACTAGAGTGGCCACATAAACAGGGCGTGACACTTGTCGGTGATGCGGCACACTTGATGACTCCGTTCTCTGGCCAGGGCGTAAACGTAGCAATGGAAGATGCGGTAGAGCTTGCTGCTGCTATCATCGCAAGTCCTGGAAATATTGACAAGGCGACCAGATTATATGAAGAACAAATGTTTGCTAGAGCCAAAAGATTTACAAGCATTGGTTGGGATGCTTTACAAGGTCGATGGGGGGCTGGGACGGTGCAGCAACTTGCCATACGCTTCAACAAGGTTCTAGGTGGTCATAAAAAGACCAAGTAGGGCGACGGCATTCTTGCAAAGGCTTTCGTATATCGCGCTGCGAAGAGTTTGGTCATGAATATATTCCTCGGAAGTATTGCTAGCTATTTGATTAAATAATCGGCAAATAATTCACCCCTTTTGCTATGTAACTGCAAAAAAAAACGGCGTTTAGTTATTCAGTTTACTCTACTGTCTTGATTCTCTTTCAGCGCATAATGCGACTTTGGCAGCATCTTAAGCAGCGCTTCTACTGTGATTGGTCTTCTTGATAGCTTCGAATGTATCCGGCAAAAACTCTCTCAGGCCTCCTGTATGCCCGGTCCCCCATCTCTACACGGTTCAGGCAAGCAGAATAAAATTATCCTGTGAATGTTTGTCTGAAGGTATGTCATAATTTTTTTACTGGGGGCTATTATGTTGGCGACCGCGTATTGACTCCCATCGCAACTAAGACATGAAATGCAACTGCGCGGGGCGGCCCTACACGGAGCATACGATGCAACAGAATGATCCAGACTAATCAATCCATGTCTGTGATGAGCCACATGCCGTTAATATCAGTCGCATTATGTCTCTTAACTTTTTTTCCTTGTCTCTTAATGTCTTGCACTAGGTGATTACCAACGCCCGTTCGCTCACGAGGCAGTATGGCAGCCCGTCATTCACGGAGCCGACATGGGTCGATCGGCGCATGAGATCTTCTTACCAGGAGTTTTGGATGCGGAATAGTTCGTTTGCATTGGAATATCAAATATGCACCTAAAGAAGAGAATACTATAATTGTTGCGCATGCAGCCAACGACCGGTGTTAAATACAAACTGTAACCCACGTAACAAGTGTCAAGGTGGTGCGGCACGTTCCGACCCTAAGATAACGCATAGAGCTGAAAGGAAAGGCTGCTTCCTTGAATGAATATTTTTCCCTTTCTGCGAGCTTTATTTCGTGGCCAATTGCAAAAATACCACTACCTCAAGACTGCGGCTGCCTCGGCGGCATCGGTCGTCCATCCATCGTCCGTTGAGTTTGTTGGTATCCCATTAGCTTATTGCACTGTATATCTAACCGGTTCAATGCAGTAATAGTCTCATACACCGGTCCATCATTGCTAATGAGATTCATCGTAAAGAAATGCGGCCCTCTATCACACTCGTTGAGCGAGAATATCAACACCCTCGACATCGCAGCCGGCGCGGCCCAGAACCACTGACAGCTCATCCTCTGATTCAGACCCCACCGAGTGAGCCCTTTGCAGCTGGCTCTATAGCTCTCGAGGCTAATTCTCTCATATGGGTCCGGTAGCTGCAGCGTCTCGTCGATTGCCAGCTGGTCTAGGACAAGCGCGAAACGATAGCGCGGGTTGTCAGACTCAAGGTCGCCATTCTCCTCCACCCAATCGTGAAACGCCTGCTCAACAGTCTCTATGGAGGCGCCCTCTAGCGCGGTATCTTCAATAGTGGTGTTATAAAGCCGGGCTAAGAGCTCGTCCTTGGCTTCAAGGTCGATGCTAAGTGGCTCAAGTTGGTCCATTAACACATTGAGCCTATTGCGAAGATAGTCCTCAATACGCTTAACGGCTAGCGGGAAGGTCTTGCCGGACTCTAGGGTGAATACAGTGCGGAAGATAGTCAGCCCCCATGAATTCTGGTGGTTACCAGTCTGTGTAGCGTAATGCAGATCGGCGAGGAAAGAAGCGAGAGCACTGGCGCCGTACTTGTCCTCAGAATAGTCGACAAACACGTTAGGAATCGGTGTGAGATTTGCCATTATGAAAGAGAGAAGTAGCGATGTCAGGCTGGTCGCTCTTGAGTTTGAGTGCGAGTGTGTCTGTCGCTCAATGGTAGTGGGTGCTTGGAAGTTTTACCCAGGCTCGTCCTTGGTGGAAACATCACGTTTCTTTACTTAGTTATAGGCCGGCGGCTACCCGGGCAGCCGCTTTTAGCAGATCTCCTACTGTTGTTGATCTCTAGATAGATCGACCTCCCCAAGAAGAAAAGGAAAAAAAAAACCCCCACGACATCACGAACGCATCGGTTTCTGCCATATCGCCAAAGTGGAATTAAATTTTGCAACGGGAAAGGTAGAGGAACGAGAAGGTAATGTCCGGCTGTGTCTACGGCAGACTCACCACGATGCAGGATCCCCGCCTCTCGCCACTGCGAGTTGAACATCGTTTAGGTACGTAGTATGGGATTATCTTGCCATTAATTGTCTAAAAGAAGCTCATAATACTTTAAACTAGTGGTTGTGTTGGCAACTGCGTTATTGACTTCCACTGCGACTAAGACTTACAACGCAAATGCGCAGGCGGCTCTATACATAGTATAGGATGCACCAGGACTAAAAACGTAGTGATCTAGACCAATAACTCTATATCTATTATAGTTATGCATGGTTTAATATCAGTTATATTGTCTCTTTTATTTTTTTTTTATTTTTTTTTCACCTGCCTCTTAATGTCTTACATATAAAGGTGACCTATAACGCCGTCTAGTCACACCGTCTTTTATGGAGCTAATAGAGGTCGAGCGCGCGCAAGATCCTCTTTCTAAGAGTTTTAGATGCGGAAAAACCATCTACATTAGAATGTCAAATGTGCGTATAAGAAGGAGAAATACTATATACTTACTACCCGTGCAGCCAACGACCAGTGTTAAATACAACTATAGCCCCTATAACGAGTGCCAAGGTGCGGCCCGTTCCGACCCTCGGGAAATTTGAGCCAAGTGTCGCTGTCCCGCCTGGTAGATCATCACTGAGTCACTAATTTGATAGCGTCTGGCTGAAGCTAGTGGCCAATCGTAAACAGAGTAACTACGAACTTCAGTGACGGGAGCCGATAGGGGTTCAGCAGCTGAATATCTAGCGCAAAGGGAAACACTATGCACCAGCACCCAACATGTCTCAAATGTTCCCCTTGATGCTCCATCATATACATCATCGCCCTTGCGAACAGTCCCTTGCCGCCACAAACCGCAACCTTGCAGGACGGGTCTCAGTTCAGCGCGACGTATCCACGTATTTTTTCAAGTCAGGCACGAGAAAACAAAACGCAATTAAGCCTGCCTTCAGTTGGCGAGTCCTGGCTGACAAAATCTACTGGTACTTCAACTGAATTTACTCTCGCGGCCATGCTCCAAAACGAGCACTGGCCAACTCAAGTATCAGTTGGAGATAGTAGCAGTGTAGGTGAGATAGTTTCGCCTGAATGCCTAGTAGCCTGTAATGTATAGTATTTCAAAAGTTCGACACTCGCCTGGAATATGGGCTGCGTCATCCCACCTTGTGTACCTGAGCCGGTTGACTATACTTTACAGTTAACTAATAGCTTGCGAAGAGCGTAAAAGAAAAAAAAAGGCCACTGAGTAGAACAATTGAGGTGCAGGCGAGACAGTAACATCCGATAACCCCGAGATGAGCTGTTTCGTGGCTTCTGCTTCCCTACCGTAAACACCGCACTTAACTAGAACATATATGCGACAGCGAGTAGCGAGGCCTGTCCGGGCGAAGTATTTCACTCGCCGGCCGAGGAATAAAGTTTTGGCAGAGCGCAGGACAAGAATACACTCCAATTAATTGTACCAGACAAGGGGATTGATTTCCCATTTACTTTTCCGTTTTTCTTTGAGTGTACGTGTACTCGCAGTAGCTGATTCCCAAGACGTAATTTCCGTTCCGTTTCTAGCGCCGCCTGAACTTCTCCCTGCAATCAGGGTCCATGGCAAGTACTAGCAACAACCCGGCAAAAGAAAAGAGAAACATAATATAAACGAAAGACAAGTTTAAATTCGGGGGAATGCAAAATTAACAGACACTAAGACACGCACATGTTCAGTATCACAGTACTAAAAGTGTACGCGTTGGACATGGACATATCCTACCCGCGTAAAGCGCGATAACTTGCTGACGCAAGTCCAGTCTCAAACCTGGAAGGTGGCCCTGATCGCCGCCAGTTTCAATTGATCATCATGAACTCTAGCTAGGAGCATTATACTAATATTAAACTACTTAAACTGTGCTCTCCCATCTATGCTAAAAAGGCTGTTCTTGAGTGCCAAGCGAATAAAAATGATTGTTACATCCACTATTGCCCTTGCCGTGTTGGCACTCGTCGCCAACATTGCGTCCGGCAACTTACACTTGGCGAGGCATGGCCTCATACAATTTCATCCATCATTCACGGGAAGTGACATTACACTCTATCCTGGCCACCACCCTGAACATGACATGGATGACCACGTTCACGTGGAGCCTCAGCTAAGCCACTTGTTGTATTATTCGCAGGAAGGTCATCGGCGTAAGTAAGACGCTGACTTGAAAGGGTGAAGCAATCATGCAAAAAGCTTATGTTTTCTTTCTACTACATAGCGCCTATTCACGGATCAAAGCACGGTAGTCTCAAAGCCAAATTCGTGCGTCCAACTGTGGTTCTCGACCATACAAGTCATTTGAGAGCAGTGGACTGCTCGAAGCCGAACCAAATTGAAGTTTGCTTTTCTAACCAAGAAGCTTTTGACGCTGCCCGCCATTCATGGAACGCGACGGATCTGACAGTTGTTACATTTCACGTCGGCTGTGGTGATGAACTGTCAGGAAAGCGCTCTTATTTTAATACTGTTGGCCATGTGGTCACCAACCAGCGAACTCTATGCATCGCCGCACACACAAAGGAGGTCAGTCACGACGAGGCACTTGAGTCTGGAGAAATAAGATGGGGCACATACGAGGATCCAGAAAACAAGAAGCGCATGCCGGCACTGGGACATGTACGAATGGCAGGCCCAGACGATGACGAGGATCCGCCACCTGCCGAGGAGAATAGCACTGACCCCAGCGAGTCAGTGCCTACAGACGATCCCCCTTCCGAGCCAGGATCAGATGATGATACCGGCAGGCAGCCGGATGAAGCCAATGGTCAGCCCGAGGGTGCTAATGGCCAACCGGATGATACAGATGGGCAATCAGACCTTCCCTCTGGTGAAGGAGATGATCCATTTGAGGATGCTGATAATGACATATGGACACAAGTGCTCAACGACGAGTTCAACAACTACACCCAGAAATCAGGCCCCACGGATGACCTCAACAAGAATGCATCCGCGCTCGAGCACGTTTTCCCATATCTTGCATTTGATGATTCCGACATGACTAGCCAGGCACCTGCAGACGAGGATCTGCAAACCATTTATTCAGACGGTACCGTGCCGACAGATGAGTCTCCTGACGACAACCCAGACGGCGGCGATCCTGAATTTGACGATGATAGAGATACAAATGCTGTCAGTACAGATGCCGACGAAGGTACTTCTGGTAATGGCATAATGGATGATGATAATGGTGCAAGTGATGAAGCAACCTCCCGCCGGAGAGCAGTTTCTAGAAGAGCCGTCCGGACGCAGCACAAAGAGGCACTTTCTTTCCGCAGAGATCTTTCTACTCATTTAGAGGAACGATTTCTTGATGCCATTTTCAATGCTATCAAGGCATTCATTCAAGTATGCCAGCTTGACGCCCCCAGCTCTCTCCAACTACAAATACGGTCTAACCACAGTTCAAGGGTATTGCATCATTCTTCCAAACATTTGTCCAAGTCGTTGCTGTGGTCGCTTTGGTTATCAAGGAGATTGCCGTCATTAGTGGCAAGCTTGTCGCAGCAGTCTTTGGCGTTCCCTTCCGCCACTCATACCACAACGATTTCAAGTTTAATTACCAGCCGAATGTCAATGTCAACAACAAGCCTCCTGCTATTTTTGGCGAAGAGAAAGGTGTAGAGCTGGCTGGCAGCGGTGCACTGTACAGCATTCAATGTGCCAAGTGCGGCATACACGCTGACTTTTCCGTAGATGGTGTGCTGGCGTTCAGCATCAGGGAGGGTGTCACAGAAGGCAGCGTGTCCCTCGTCAACCGTGATGCGTTTACCATTGATGCTCAAATCGGTATTGAGGTAGACATTCAAGCCGAGAAAGGTGTGAGTAAGAAGAAAGGAAAAAAGGTCTCAATACTAAAGAAGCAACTCGGGAGTGCAGCTCTAAGCCCTCTCTCCATTCCTGGCATCATCATTCTTGGGCCAGAGGTTTCGGTGAGTGCGGAGCTGGAGATGACTCTGGCCGGTCAGGCCCAGCTGCTTGTTGGAGGCAGTCTCAAAATTGAGCCGGGTCGCGCGGCTCTGGATGTTGTAAACAAGGCAAACAACGGAGTCACGGGGTTGAACGCGACATTTACCCCGGTTGCGCAGGTAATTAATTAATCCTTCTTCACCTTTTGCTCACACGAGCAAAAGTTAACAACCTTTAAACCTAGTTTAACGGCACCATCACGGCCTCAATGCAGCTAGGCCTTCCTATTGCCATCGAAGTTGGCCTGGACATTCTCAACGGAAAATGGAAGAAATCCGTTGGACTAGTCGACAAGCCGGGCGTCTATGCGTCTGCGTCCGCGTCAAATATTGAGGGTAGAGCCTGTGATGGGGTGGAGATACGCCTCGGTGTGAGAAATCAGATTTACCTCTCCGTGTTTGACATTTACGAATACCCAATCCGCACCGATACGCTGTACGAGGGAGGACTAGGCTGCATTACGTACGAGTTTGTCAGATTGATGGGGAATTTGAAACGCTCTGCTGACGTTGAATAACCTACAGGTCCAAGGGCTTTGACCCGAAAAAGGTTTCCCCTGCAATTGTTTTTAACGAGGTTGTCGGAGACACTGGCGGACACGACAGAATTGAAGACAGCCAGCCCCAATTCACCAACGTATCGACAAGCCTCAAACCAAAAGCCAGCAACGCAGGATACAAGGTTATATTCGACGAAGGGCAAACATCGATACTCGTGGCTGGCAAGGATGGTGGCATTTATCTTGTCGAGTCCAAGCAGGCTTACGACCTCAGCGCACCTTGGGGAACGCTGAACCTCACGTCGGACACTTTCAGCATTGACGTGTTTGGTCGCATCATGACCGCCTGGACTTGGGGTGCACACGCAGGTCTTGCCTCGGTGGATGTTTTTAGCTCGAAAAAGATGTACAGAGACGTTACTGTGTCGTAAGTCGAGGACCGGAACAACAAACAAAGAGATGTTTGGCTGACAAAACCCATTCAACAGGAGCCTGTCCATAATCAAGGAAGACAAGCCCAATGGTTATCAGGGCTATGCGATCATGATTGGAGACGAGGAGAATAGGAAAAAGGGCACGCTCCTGGTCCGATATCCGACATTTTGCAAGACGCCGAATGGTAGTCGTCTTTTTGCCACCAAGTGGATTAAGAACGACAAAGGCAAATGGATTGACAACAAAAAAGAGGAGGTGCGAAAAATGGATGTAATCAAAGGCTTCGACCACTTTCTGAAACAGAAATACAAGGTCCAAAATCCGACCACTGATTGCCGCACGGTCCGGTTGACATCGAAAGCTTCAAGCCCAAAGAGCTAGACTCCAATGATGAGGTAGCACCCAGGATGCCCCTGTTTTCCCTGTTTCTTTCGATTCTTTTCTTTTTCTGTCAAATGGGGAGTGTACTCTTTTTCTTGTTGATATTGCCGGCTCTGAATATCCGCTTGCCGTGCTGTTTATTTTCCATTGACGTATATCGTGTTTTAGTGATGCCGCAGTAATTCTCGTGTTTCGTTTAGAAATTTATCAGCACCAGAAACATGAGAGCTTTTCCTTTCTTGTGATTCTCCGATCGCAATGGTGACTCTATGATAATATAGGTTGTTTAGTTCAAGGCAATGATCGACCCATATGAGAACTGTGCCGTGGCGTATTCTAACAAGAGCCTCGCTATCTTCTGACCAAGGCAGAAGGGAATCGTATTCGGTCACCGAAATCAAGATGCTTTTATTGTGACTGAACATTAACCACGGCCTATTGATGCTGGTTTGGCAGCGTGAGTGCATACATCGTCATAGTGTAGCATCGAGACACCCTGTGCTATATTAGGCCGGCGGGCTGACTATCGACCCGCCCATCGGGCCCTAGTCCCGGCGAAGCCAACACCATCAGATCGGGGGATTACATTCCCCGATCGGCGCCTGAGGGAACCAATGACTGTGCATGGTCACATCCACGGTCATTGGCTGACCATGGCCCTACTCGGATATCTTAATGTAGCTAAAAATATACCTTAGATTGAAAGGTCGAAAAACTAACCGTTTCCGATGTAAACTAACACTCAGCACCGCCCCTTGTGTCATTGCAACAGAACACGAGTACGATTCCCGCGCTTGTGAGCACACTTCTGCACGCACATGCGAGATGTCATGCGAGGCCTCATGCCAGACGTCTTGAAAGCCCTATAAAAGGCGAACCATCTCAGAAGCAAATGTGATTTGTGCCAGATTGTTTATTTGCATCAAGTCGATTCGTTTTTTTCTCCCCCTTCGTAACCCGTTAACCTATAGGCATCCCAATGGCTGAGTCTTTGATTGGCCCAAATGCGGACTCTGACAAGTTCGGCAAGCTCCCGACGCTTACAATAGCCCACGGGACCCTGATGGGCTTGTCATTTGCCATTATTTTCCCGCTTGGATCTCTGTTTATTCGACTCATTAAGTCCAAGTTTGCATTGCCCGTCCACATTGCTTGTCAGTTGATTGGGTGGATTTGCATGATTGCCGGGCTATCGATGGGTGTCCAGCTTGCAGATATCCTAGATATAGTAAGAGCCAGATACGACAAAAACACTTTCATCTGTACTGTGCGCTGACAAAGGACGTCACCTAGTATGGGCAGCCTCACACAGTTCTCGGCTCGGTCGTCGTCGCGGCACTTTTCTTGCAGCCGGTTTTCGGATACATCCACCACAGATTTTTCAAAACAAAACACCGGCGAACAGCCTGGACAACACTACATGTGTGGTACGGGCGTATTTTAATCTTGATTGGCATCATCAATGGCGGATGTGGTATTCTGCTCGTCAAAGGTTCTCCGTTGTACAGCCAAGCTGGTACGGTAATCTATGCGGTTCTGACTGCTCTGTCTGGCACAATGATTCTGGGTATTATTGCTTTTAGTATCAGGAGGAAAAGATTGGTGAACACAAAGCAGGCTCAAAGCAGCAGTCATGAGCTAGGCGTAAAGGCCACCGACAAGTCACATTCACCATCAACACCTAGTTGAGGCGGCAACGCTCACAATGGTTATTTTTCCATCTCCCTTTTTAAATAAGATCTCCGTTTTAAATAACTACATCTAATCTTCAAGATGTCATTAATAAAGGCAATTTCATTGTTTACTAGAGTGCGCAGCGCTATTGCGTCATAGTTAACTGAGCAAAATCCTGCATAGCTTCAACGTTCTATTAACGTACGAAGATTCCAGTGTAAGTCTGTTGTTGTGAGAAGTTAGGATACACCTATGTTCTGGGGCCTCAACACAAACTATGCGGAGGGGTGTTTTTACATAAAATTGCAGTTTTTAGTTTTCACGGATAAACGAGTTATTACAGTACGTTTAAACTGGCTTCGGAGCCTGACGCATGGGAATATATAGTCAGCTCCGCCCAGATTCGCCGACGACAACGGTCCAGTATAAGCTCCGCATTCACGGCCGACCTAATAGAATCAACGACCGCATATTCAAAGCCTCGGCTTCTGAAATAAATGGACAAATGCGGAAAGCAGAGCGAAACTTCGGTGAGGCTGAGGCCGTTCTGCCGGGTATAGTGGGGAAGACGGCTAATCGGCTCCGCGAACGTAGCATGGGGAAACCGGGGGCGATTTGGCATTGGTGGTAAATAAGGGTTCGGCCCGCCAAAGACGACTTCTAGCATCGATGATAGATAAAGAGCTTAGGTGCCGCTGAGCCGTGACGAGCTTTTCACAAGGCAAAACGCTCAAGATTCACGGAACTGCCGTGCCATATGATCACACCCAGCTTGCTGTGAATGAAGCCATCGTGGGGTCAACAAGGATTCGACGATATGTATTTATATCTGCCATTCTCCCCTCTCGTATTCCTTAATGTCTTCCAAAAATACCGCAATTCGATATCGAGCCAAGTCAACAAAAATGCTGCCAACTCTACTCCTCTGTTTTCCCCTCTTTGGCTCCGTCTATGCCACCACTGTACAAGCCTGGAGTGCAGACAACAAGCTACTGGGAGAGATTTCAGCCTGCGGTGCGACCATTATATCGAGCCAGTACCCAGCCCTACACAGATACTATGTTGAATATAACAGCGCTCAAGTTTGCTGGTCAAACGACCATGGCGAGTGCTTGTTCGCCTCGGAATCGAGCGGATACATCAACTATTGGCTAAACACGCATATTGAATCCGGCTACATTGCATGCGGCCATTCGGGTTGCGCCGCTGACCCATACTGCGATATCTAATTTTCTCCGCTTCGTTCTACCGTTAAATATCGCACGATCTACGAGGGTTGGTTCCCTGATCGGCAAGGGCCAAGACGGGAGTGCTTTGACTGATTTGGTGGTGCCATGAGATTTAGCCATTTTTATTATGCGTGTCAGCGGATAAAAAGAAAAACGCGCTGAACGTTTGGCTTGGTCACATATACGGGTTGGAAGCAATCGGGAGCACAGCTTCGGGCGCACGTATACTCTCCCAAGAAAACAGTAGCATATTAAACGAGTTAGTTTAGTACAGAATATCTATACGGCCTCTAACTGGGTCATGTTTCTCGCTATCAAGACTGGCTGGGAGCAACTGTTATCACTCATTCGAGTCTTGACAAGGTCGAAGCGTGGCTCACAGGATTTCAGTCAGTTCAACAATAACGTACGTTTTTGGTCATACATTGTACAATGTGTTGTCTTCTCCAAATATTACTTCCTTTTTAGCTTAATCTGGCTCATAATTTCTACTGTTTCCTCAAGACAGTTTTCCGTTCTGTGATGCCCGTTCCTTGTCCCTTCCCCCAGAGCCAATTCGAAGACCGGTTTCGTCCATATCGTGTCATCCGGCAGGTCCATTTACCGTCATTGGATAAAGTCTTGTCTTTCAAGTTCTTGGCTTCTCAGTTTGTAAAAGTCTTCCACTCAGCTCTGCACAGTAATGAAGTTACTTCCACAATCCCAGCAAGCTTTGGATGGCGTGCTGAGGCAGAATGCAGTCGGTTCGGACTCCAAAAACCCACAGAACATTGAGCCCTTGCGTGCAGAATGAATTGTTCCTCAGATATGACTAATATTCCACAATGAGGTGAAAGCAAGTGCGCAGAAGCAGTTACGGTTGAAAGAAAATGCCCGCACAACCATATATTAAGCCGAAATAGAAAAAGTGTGGAATAGGATTAGGGAGCAGCGTTCCACCATTGCACTCCAAGGATGTGTAGCCTTCGCATATCTTGATATCGCTTGGCGCATATGATGTCGCAATTTGACTCCCCTTGTAAATCCAGTATTCCGGCGAGGGGTGGGCGAATCCCAAGATGGTGGGCGGTATCTTGGGCCCAATATCATCCAAGTGTGTGATGCGAAATACCTGGCCGAGCTGTCTCGAGGCAAACTCAGCAAAGGCGGTATTGCCGCCAGGGTTCGCACCATACGTGTAGAGATCAGGGGCCAGTCCCATGTTCTTGAAGTGAGCCACGGCCAGTGTTGCCACGGTACCGCCCGACGAATGGCCCGTAACCGCGATCTGGTAATTCGGATACTGTGATAGGGCAGTTTGAAGGGTGGAGAATACTTTGGAAGAAATTTCATCCCAAGAGGCGAGGAGTCCTGTATGGATTCGGCATCCATCGCCGCCAAAGCCGCACGGCGCCTTGATGAGGATGATGTCTTGAAAGAAGCTCCGAAGATTATTGTTGCCGCGAAAGGACACGACGATTTGCTGACGCGTATTGTCTACTCCGACAAACCCGCCAGAACCAGTCAGAAGACCCCTGTCACTCTAGTCAGTTTTTTACCGTCAAGGGAAGCATCCAGTCGGTGCCGCGAGCTTCACGTACTTGAAAGATCCGATGATGGTCGCACCATTATTCTCGACATCGCGGCAGACTCCAAAACCGCAGCGAACACGCTCTCCGCTGGGTTTGTCCTTGTTGCAGTATCCAGCAGCTGCATACTGACTCATTATCTTGAAATCCTGCAGTCTTGCTTCATCAACTGTACAAAGGATTAGCATAAAGGAGATGGCGGATCAACTCGTAACCGCTGAACCTACCTTGTGCATAACTAGTTGTCTGGTTACTAATTGCTCTCACGCAATGCCCCAACAACCCAAGCACAAAGAGTAGACGAATCATTGCATCTATAGCGAGAATACAAAGTCGATGTGGAAACGTGTAAATGTGTTTACAAGAATGCAAGACCATTCGGCCATTGTATATAATCGGAGGAGTTCGGAACAGGAATGTGGCTAGGCAGATTGGCTAGTGAGTGCAACAGCGTGTCGGCTTCCCTTTCATACTTGCCCTTTCGATGGTGGTGCGACAGAATCGAGCACTGAAACCAATTGCTGATTTAAGCGTGTTAACTAACGTCAGGTACTAGAACAGGATCGCAACTGTTACATATTAGTAAGATGTAACTACGAGTGATATTAAAGCAGAAATATTTTAAATTAAATATAGCTAGCATGGTATGTTTAATGAACTGTGACAAGTTTTACTTTCGAGCGGTGTATAGGCAAATGAGAGACACGTCTTGATGTGCTGTATCGTATAGCCTAAAGTAGTGTGTTAAAGAGGCGCATTGAAAAGGATAGATGCTGCGCAGGCAAGGCTCAGATGTATTGCGTTTCGCCCTGCGAGTCCCAAACATTCCTCGCAATGGCTGCTGCCATCTCGTTGTCTCGGTTCTTGCGCGGCATGTGTGGTCGCTTGAGACATATACTAGTTTCATGGAATTCTGCTCAAGTCGCCCACTTGTGGCAAATATGCATGAGATCCCGTTTCCTTTGTATTCAGCATCCTTATCTCTAGATCATAACTAATTCTATTACACCACATTTTTGAGAACTCTAATACAGGTCATGTAGGCAGAGGTTCATAACTGGCTAATCTACCGTGGTGCTGCACCCGCCACATTAGCGCGCGCGGATGCTGCGATGTTGGCAAGACAGAAGTGGTAAATAACTAGGGACATTCCTGACATTCCTTGTGGTCGCAAGTGAGCACGTATTAGTACAAGGCTGTACAGCCTGCGGGTCGCTTTTTAATTGGTCCTCAAACTCCTCTGGGTTATGAACAATACGAATTCATGTCTTTGGTGAAGTAAGATTCAGGTCCCTAGATTACACTTGGTACGACTGCCTGTCGCTCATACTGCCGAGTGTTGGTTTAATTAATCGACGGGTTATTTAATTTATCTCTTTTAACCACTAATTCATCCGTTCAATACTACTATTATGTGCGTGCGTGTATAGCTACGCACCTTTAATTAAAAACAAGACCTGGCCCGAATACATCTTTTGTGGCACTTGCCTACTGCTCAGCAGGCGGCTGTAATGCTCATGAAGCCCTTCCCGCCCGTTGTGCTGCCCGTCGTGCTGCCTGTCGCGCTTGCTGCTCGGCCATCCGCTGGGCTATCAATGCTTCTGCTTCCCGTCGTCGCCTCATCACCTCCGCCACCGCTTTCTGCGCCCTGTATTCCCACTCGTCCCAGTCCATCCACTCTGTTCCTTGCGCCCATGCCGTCCTTTCGGCCTCGTCGACGTCCCGAGCCCACGCCTTCATCCAGAGCCACCACGGAACGCTGTCGTCCGACAGGGATGAGTTCTGGCGCTCCCTATCCCGGCTTGGTGAGCCGCTGGATCCTGGAAGCGAAGACTGCGAAGAATCAGACTCGTTTGAAGACAGGGACACTTGGTTAAAGTCTTGCAACATCACACCCCTTCTGGGGCGGCCACTTCTTTCTTTGACCGTTTCAAAGCTGACCATGGGCAGCACCTCCCAGTCGCGCTGCTCGGCGAGCTTGCCGACCAAAAAGTGAAAGCGCGCAAGGAGGGCCGGGAGCTTTGTCGTGTCGAGATCTTTTGCTGTCTTTGGCCAGCAGCGCAGACGCCTGTGGGATGGTGTCTGAAAGCATGCCACCGGCGACCGAAACCACGTCCAGCCAGGCAAGGTATACAGGCGGCACGACGCAATCGTCGTATGATGGATAAATAGCGTTTTCAAGTTCGGAAAATCGGGGACAAGGTCAAAGAATCGGCGATCGTGCCGGTAAGTCACGGAACGCTGCCCTGTGCACGTGCTGGCCAAAATCGGGCAGCTGATACCGGGAACCCCATTGCAAGTCGCGGTGTGTCGGTCCTAGAATGGACTTGATAAAGACAATGTCCCTTTGCTTGTCGAAGCGGACAGAGCCCACCTTGTGGGGGTTGCTCTTCAATCGAAATCGCAATGTGTCGGGAAATCGATTCACGGCCAGCATGCGCGATTCGCGATGCAGTGTAACAAGAATTCGAAGCCTGGAGGCAAAATCCTCCACGGCCTTGGTTCCATGCGCTGTTCCCACTTTACGAGACGGCTGCCTGGGCAGCTTTGGTGGTTTGCGGATTTTAAAGGGCAAAATCACTGGTGTGGTGCAGAGTTCAGGGCAAAATTGCTCCCATACCAAATGCCTTAGTTCGGCGGAGAGGTCCGAGAACCTGTGGAACGAGGATTCGGTTTTCTCATCATTGGTAGCGCCGGTGCCCGCCGTTTGTCCATCGCCGTCACTGAGGTTTGAGGGGCCGTCAATGTCGGGAGACCAGCGATCTGAGTCGGTTGTCCACAGAGAGTCGTAACTCGCATCGGAAACCGAATCGTAGCTTGATTCGGAGAATGAGTCCTCGAATGAATTGGAGAATGAAGAGAGTGACATATTGGGTCCAGAATTTCTGACGCGGGAAGCTCAGTCAAAGGATCGACGGCTTGTGCTTGTTCTTCAGGATGGTTGGGGTTAATGATGGTGATTGGTGGCATCTGGCCAACCAAATCTCTCTGCTGTGCAAGCTGGGAGATTCCACTACTAGAGCGCCTGGTATGCCATGGGCTCAAATTCTCACTGATGATGCTGGTTCTAGATTTGGTACCGTGATGAGCAGCCGACGAGGCTGTGAAATGAGGCGCGACGCCTACATTAGGGCGGGCGGTCTTTGTGCCCTATGCCCAGTATGTTTGGATGGCGTCCTACATGGCTTGCGCTGTCCATCATTAATGCCATGTTATGAGAGTGCTTTCTTTTGTATTTTTGGACTATTCTACCCATTCATTTCCTTGATCATTACAACGTTACATAGCGTAAAGTCTTACTATTGAAAGAAGAACACAGCCGACTCATGGCCTCCCAAGATGTAGAGTATATAAGCTTAATGTCCAAGTGTAATTAATACCCGTAGCACTATTTCCTCGCTGATTTAGTCCCAGGCTGCCCGGCACCTACCCAATACGTCTTTTTTATTGCTTTGTTCTTGGCATTCACGGGCATTAGGCTTCGCCTGACAGGAAACAGTCTTCGGAGACATTTTCTCATATCAGGGATACAATTATATGTGGTCGGCTGCCTGGCCGACTTCAGTTCAAAGGTAGCATGACTGTGCTGGAATATTATTCGTTCGCCAATAATAAGCAGCACTTTCGCTGTACGTAGCCTCCGGTGAAGTCATCATCTCGACTGAGACACTCAACACAGCCTGGAGAATGTTTCAAAGGATGATTGGTCGTGAATAAATCCCATAGATCAGCAGAGTCTTTCCCAAAACACACCCCTCCGAGTTGAATACGAGTTCCATTCTACTGACGTCCCAGTGGATGAAAGGCTCTGGAGAGAAATAACAAAAACAGCCCATATTGGGAGACATATCGTTCCATGGTGGAGAGTCGAGTGGCTAATGTTGCATTGCCCGTATCTGGATGGGTCATTCAGCGTCACACTCAGGATCATGCAGATCCGGCGACTTTCGGCCCAATGCACTGCGACATTAGATCCAAGAATAGAACACAAGGCTCTCTCGTATCCAGAGATGTGCAGTTTATCGCTACTTTGGGACAGAAAACTCAACATTGGCATGAGTATTCAGGTTCTCGGCGTGTACATATAAACAGCTGCACCCATTGCATCGACGATTCTTTTACAATCACTTATTACAGTCATCTATAAAAAAAAGCATCGGTTTCATCATCATTCAGTTTCTGAGTTGAAATTAAACCTTCCCAAAAAATCCATAAACATCCAAGATGAAGTTCACAACTGCCGCCGCCCTCACAGTCCTCACCAGCCTCTCCCCCGTCACGGCAGAGGACATCCAAGTCGCTCACCTCCATTTTCTCGGCCGCGACAGCAGACCGCTCTACGACCTCGCCGTCCTCGCCGACGGCACGCCGGTACCGACCAACCACACCATGGAGATTCGCTACATTGACGCGCCCGACTACGCAGCCTTTTCCCTCTGCAAGTTCGACTGGGAGCTGCCTACACCCACCAGCCCCGCGCCAGAGGTCCGGTCCACCATTGCGCCAAACCGCCGGACCGGACGACTAGAGATTGTGCCTGCGACGGGGATTAGAAGCGTTCACTGCAAAGGTTTCTGCGTGGGCACGTTGGGCGTCTGCAACGGCGCGGATGGGCAGGGGCCAAAGTTGTGCTGCAATGGGTATTGTGCGGCAAATCACTGCCGTCCATGGGACCACATCTAATATTGCTGTAATATTGCTGTAATATTGCTGGGTTCGACTTTCACGGAATGCATATTCGGGTTTGATAGATACAAGATAGATATATGAGACGCAAAATAGATTAATGCAGTCTATAAACATGGCTGGTGCCAAAGTAGTGTGTAGTGTAGTAGATTGGTGAGCGAGTAGAATCATTTCCTTCAAAATCATTCCCTTGTCCATTGCATTTGCAAAACAAAATACCAATTCATAAAAGCCTTGCGTCCTCTTTTGTTCATAATCATCATCATTGTAGCCACCGTGAAATCATGTCATTAAATCATCGTCCGCCCGTCGCCTTCTTCATCATAAAATCCATGCCCCCCTGCAAAATCTTGTCTCGGATGCCTCCACCACGTCCCTCACTCTTGCTTCGGCCGCCACTCTTGCTGTGACCCTTGTCACGGCTCCGGTCACGGCTTCTGTCACGGCTGCGATCACGGCTGCGATCACGGCCACGGTCGCGGTCGCGGCTTCGGCTGCGGCTGCGGCCCCGATCGCCCTTCTTGTCGCCCTGACCCATAAAGCCATCCATGAGGGCGGCACCAATCGCGGCAGTAGCCACTTTGGCGCCTTTGGCTCCGAGCCAGTCACCTTGACCCTTGCGGTTGTTCATGGCAGCTTGCGCGCCGGCAGTCAGGGCCGTGCGTGCACCAGCCTGGACCAGAGGGTTCTGCCACCACTTGCCAACGGCCGGCATAGTCGCGCTGCGAACCTTGGTGGCCGCCGCAGCGGCGCGGGTGCCGGTAGAGACATGGGCGTTGCGTCCGCGAGGCGGTGAAGAAGTTGCCACTGCTTTGCTCGACGGTTTATCCTTGTGGGAGCGGGAGCTGTGGCCGGCATTGCGATCGCGACCACCGTCGCGGTCAAAGCCATCTTGGCCCGGGTTCACAAAGTCACGAGCCCTGGGGCGCGATGCATGAATGGGAGAAGCATCTCGGCCACGGCTCTTGGTGTAACCTCCATCCCCGCGTCTGTCTCTATCGTCGCGCGAAGGATAGTCTCGGCTCTTGGAATGGTAATTAGGAGATGGCTGCCTGTATCGGTAGGGGTCCTCTGCCGTCTTTGTTCGTCGGTGGCGGCGAGGGTCCTCGTCATGGCGGTCGTCTCTTGGGCCACGGGAGTCGCGAGGAGGGTAATCGCGATCTTGGCGAGAGGCGCGCGCGTCTCTAGCATCTCTCGAATCTCTGGGATCGCGGCGCGAATCACCGCCTCGTCTGTCGTCGTGTCTGTACGGTGGCGGGGGCGAGCGAGGACGTCGATCGTCGGGGTATCTGTTGGAGCCGCGGGGAGGGCGGTCGTCGGCTGGTCTGCGGGACGTGCCTCTGTCGCCTGGACTCGGTCTGCGGCCATGACGCTCCGACTTGCTTCGGCGAGGGGTAGCAGCTGGGGGATCACCAGCTTCCCAATATGGCGGGTTGCGACCGTAGTAGTCGTCTGGGGTGTAGGGGTCATCCCGGCGGCGAGATGACGGATACGCCATGATGTTGGAAAAAGAATGCGCCTATGCAATGAAAGCAATAAAGAGAAGTCGAGATTTGGTGTATCAGGGAGAAATTCGCGCTTGCTTCCGTATTGCAAAATTCTTGCAGGATGAGAATAAAAATCAAAAACTGAATCGAGGTGGCGATCCGGCTTGCATGAGGCGGTCGGCGAGGACAAGGTCTGGGTAGTTATACACAGCCTCGCCCGGAAGATTATCTTGGCAGGACGGGCCGAGATTGGTTGCAAGCTGCAGAGAAAACCGGCGACAGCGAGAGGGAGCCGGGAAGAGCAGGCCAGGTGCTGGACAAATCAGGCGGTGGGTGGCGCGAGAGGCTACTGGAAAGCGTTTGGCTGGCACAGTCTGCACAGTCTGCCTGGAAAGCCTGGAGATGCCTGGGATGGGCGCTGTCCGCCTGACGTCATGGCGGCCAATAGTACGCCGGCGCTGCGCTGGCTGATGCGGTCTGACGCTGTCTGGGAATTGGGCGGCGGACAATGTCGGCTGACGTCAAGCGCAGGAGACGTGGAAACGTGAAGATGAGTCAGGAATAAATGGCAAAAATGGCAAAAATGGCAAAAATAGATGAATGAAGCCGGTGATGTTGTGCGAAATGATGGAAAATGGAAAAACGAGGCGTATTGAGATGACAAAGTCAGTCTTTGGCTTGGCCGTTGATGGTTTTGGTTTCGGCGGCCGCCCGGTGCCTGGAGCTGCCTAAAGGGGAATTCGCGAGAAGCTTCCAGCGAGCCACGACAAACGGGCAGCCCAAGCACAATGAATCATCATCATGGTCTCTTCACTGCTCATATTCATCTATGTACGATGCACGATGCACGATGCACGATGCACGATGCACGATGCACGATGCAACGAATATCGAAGACCATGTCCTTCAAATACGAGACGAGGCCAAATCAACATGCCGCTATAGGGTAGGCTGTCGAGCAGACCGACAGCGCTGGCCTCCGCTCCTCATACGGCACTTGTCATCAACATGTTGAAACTGTTGAAACAAATGGACTTGTGAAAATTCCACATGCACCGACTGACAGACATATGAGCTGGTCAGGGGATGGCGCACCGGACCGCACAAGGGAAATGGCCCATGGCAGGTTCGGTTGGAGCTGTCATATGACTGGACAGAGGCTAGCGACTAGCCGGATGTAGGTGGACAGTGTACTGCTCCAACGCGAATGAACTCGATTCCGCTGGCAATTTGTCGAAGAACAAATCCCAAACAACCATTTCCTGTTGGTGACCAGGCAGACATGTATGCCTGATTTGGATACAGTGGGTGAGCAGTCCAACCAGTACACTGTCAAACGATGGGCTCGCCTCACAGATCCTCATCGCCATGCTCATTAGTGGTATCACTGGTGTGGAATTTACCAAGCCATCTCGCGCCTGCTGAAAAATGCCCAGATCGGGTTCTACCCCCACACTCCACACTACCGGCCGGCTTGGCACCATATAACCGGCTCTGTCAAAGTGCGGACGGAGTAAGCCCGATTACGACGGTTGAGTTGCCGAGCCCCTCAATGAAGCTAAATAGATATCCCCGCGATATATGGGTGACGGGAGGCAATAGCGCCGACTCGGACTGCTCACCTTCTTTGATCAGTGATTCGGCCGGCTCGCCCTCCTTCATCAATATTTCGGCTGCTGCTGCTACCAGTACGCGGAGACATTTATTTGCCCGAGGTGATGGAGTCTGGCCCACTCGCCTGCGGTACGATTTTAGTAAGGTGGTATTCCTGAAGCTGAGCCTGCTGCAGCATATTCATCCCACCACACTTTCTCAGCTCAAAAGTAGCAGCCTTGGAAGTAGTTTAGCCATTCGATATATTCCCCTCACCTGGCCCAGCCTTATATATAGCACCGCTCCCATCAATAGCACGCCAGGGCTCGCGATTAAATCTACATTTGTCACACTCTTACACGACCAAAGTCTTGCAAAAAATATTCTATTTTTTTTAGACAAAAATTCATCAAAGTATTGCCCCATTGTCTTGCACCTGACAAATTGTACCACCTCGCTCATCACAGTCATGGCCGACGACCTCTTTGCAACCGGCGAGACCTTTATGGAAGCCGTTTCACAACTGTTTCGCGGGCCAGAGTCAGAAACCGAGGCCCTGATCAAGAGGCTCTACACTGAGGACTGCGCCATTACTGTCATGGGCAACAAGATGACGCGCGACAACTTGCTGGCGTACATGAAAAAAATGCAGGGTGAATACCCAACGATTCACTTCCGCAGCGAGCGATTTGTGCGCAACGGGAACCAGTTCGCCGAGAAGCACATGTCCACTGCCCATGCAAAGGATGGCAGTGTAACCGAAGCAGAAGTATGGGTCATGGGAGAACTGAATGCTGACGGCAGGGCCACGGTACTCCAGGAGACGATGCGGCTCATTACAGGCAACGTTGACAATATTGACGAATTAAAGGGCTAAATGTATATGGATGGACTCTTGTTTTTCGAGAGCCATGATTTTTTAGACATCGCAAGCCTTTTGACGCAACTTGAGCAAGGATCCCTTGCACAGTCGCATCAAAATGCGTATGGCTGCCTGTTTCGCCGCAAGAGACCATTCTACAATCTGAATAATAGCAAAAAAAGGAAGAATTTATTGAATGCAAAAATGGCCGTATTGAAAATATGCAGTCGAAATTAGCCTTCTGTCTGCATGAGCCCACCAAGTGAGACTGCCAACGCTGCCCTCCCACTGTGTCGCAGGTTCTCGCTGCCGCGCGCGTATTCAACCCCGATATCCGCAAGATTCTTGATATCGCTGTCGGCATGGGTTCCAGTCTTCCACGGGGTAATCAGCGGGGGCACCACCGTCAAGGACCTGAGGTGACCAGACCGGATCCTCTTGCCCATGGCCAGGTCAATGGGCAGCTCTACACCACCCTCGTTCCCAATCGTATAGAGCAGTTTCTGAGCGCCTCGCAGGGTTACGGCATACCCTACTGTGCAGATGGGAGCGTACGAGGGGGCTACTACTCGCACGCGGGTCTTGTTCAGCGACTCGGCCTCCCAAAACTCTAGCTCCTTTCGGAACGCGTCGGTCATTCTGCTCGTTCTACATTAGCATTCGGAATCTTCATTTGAAACCTTTCAAGACAATGAAGATTTGTAAAAAAAAAACATACTCTGTTGAATTCGGTGCATTGTGGTCCTCGTAGATGTGGGACTGAGGCTGAATTTCGGGGTTGTTGTTCCAGCAGGTACCGACATACAGCATGTCCCAGTCCAGGCCTGTACGCTTGTTAGCTCTTTAAACATGCAAAAGGTTGTGCCTAATCAGACAGAAATATGTGTTTGGGCTCGATTGGGGCATACCGTATGGTGCATGCGCCGCCTCGTAACTGGTAGGCTGTTCGCTCCGAAGCGTTCCCTTTCTTAGCTGCACACTCAGATCCTGGAAAATATCGTGGACCTGAACGTCCCAATCGGCATCGTCCTCTAGAATAATTGCCGTCTGGATATTCTCTTCGATGATTCTGCGCCAAATATTGGCGTGGGCGCGCCAGCAGCCAAGTTCCGCTGGTGAGAGGGTCTGGCTGCCTTGCGGTCGCGCTTTCTCGTTGATGGAGTGGCCATTGACCTAGAGCATATACATTTAGTATAATAAATAAAATTCAGAGAGGCAGTTGAGAGCTTGTACCCCATCTTGTAGAACCAGCTTCACATTCGTCGATTTGGCCAGCATCGTCATGCTGTCGTGACGATCAGATCGGCTAGGTAGGCAAGATTAGCTGCTCTGTGGTTTGGTGTCTTTTGGTGCGGGAACAAAATTGGGACTGTACTGAGGCATGCTAATGTAAAATATTTTTTCGAACCCAAGAGTCTCGTTTTGCGCAGCCTTGGATATGCGTTCAGGCAGAAGACTGGTTTGTACCGTCGGGTTCTGCCTCACAAGTGTGCGAATGTTTGTGTCTAGACCACTTATCCATAATCTGACCAGGAGAAGCGAGAAACAAACGGCGAATACAATATAGACCAGAGGAAACTTTGTACGAGATGACCGCATCGTAAAAAATCGATTTGCTGCTTGCTGGAGGAGACTCTTTGCCATTGTTGTGTCGTTTTCGGATGCCTGTCGTTGCCAAGACTGTGTTTAGTAGCGCCCTGCCAAGATATATCGCATGCACTACCTGTTCTTCTGGCTTTATAAGCTGCAGTTTACAATCCTGACGTTGGCAGCCGAGGAGAGCATTCCTGCAAGAGGCTGAAATCACTACCGCTCTTGCGGCTTGGTGTAGAACAAGGCTGCAACGCCTTAAGTACTGCGGTGCAATAAAAATAAAAATAAAAGCAATTATTATGCCCCTGTTGACGCCAGGTATATAGCCTGAATCCTTTGATAAGATATAGCGTGGGTATTGCTTTTTCCGTGCATGCGATCTAATACAAAAGCCAATGCAGGGCAACGCGTAACAGAGCGCGTTTTGGATTAAAGGACGCCAAAAAAGCATTGTATTAACGTTATTCGTCCGAAAAGCAGAGAAGGGATCGAAGAACTCAATTGAGCCCAATTCAGTCAATATCTCTACAACGCATACGGCAGTAACAAACTGCCTACGGCTGTGGCTGGACCTCTTCTGATGGAACCCACCTGCCTAGGGACTGAGATCTGCTTCAGCTTGCAGCCCTGTCGGTAGTAGCGCAACGGGTACTCCTGAAATACTCTGTAGCGTCTCCCTAACTTAGCGGAAGGCTTGCTATTATCCCAACTATTGTGAGCTAGTACCGCCACTACGGTATGTGCTGGTGCGTTGGCGTGCGCTTGTTTCTTTTCCTAATGTGATGATGCTAGGTGTCTCTTCAGCTCAATTTTTTTCCAACTGAAGAGAACAGAATGTTTCGAATTAAGAACAATCCAGGATGTTGCTTTTGTACAGAGTCGAGACCAAACACGCACAGGGATGCCAGAGCCTTTAATTAAAGGGCGATCGGTGGCTGGGAAGCAAAAGTACCACTTGTTGCGATTAATGTCTTAATCGAAAGTTTACTCACTCGGCATGAAACAGCCAGACACATCTTGTCAACCTGACAGTAGGGTATAGAAATAAACTCAATATTCACCAAGCAAATATCCAGTGTATTTATATCAAAGAACTGCTATGTGAATATCTTCTGCCAAGGAGCTTGAAATTTTTCAAATCACCCTTAACTCTTGCAAAGAGAAACGCAAAGCCTGTTGCGTGTGTTATCTCGCTGCCGTGTCTCAGCCTGCCATGTCTTACTATACGGCGGCTGCTTGCTTTTGCTGTGACGCTGGCCGCCCACGTGCGGGCAGCATTCATGACCAAAAAGACAAAAAATACACCGCTTTTTAATCACATCATTTCAATGTCAATAAAATACAAAGTAAAACCATTATATTTGCTGTGTTGCATGCACCCCCTTTAGGATGTAGTGCTTGTTTAGGTGTGAGTGGTTTGCTTTGACAGCAAGTTGGACTTCAGCTCGTATTCGGCCATACCAGCGTGTCCAAGGCTCCTATTTCTGCCCAATGGGCCTGCCGATCATACACTGTTGAAAAAAGGCAGCCTTGAGCCAATTTAAGACTGAGACGAAACTGGTGCAGTGGCAATTAGGGCGTTGACAACCTCTTAACGGGAACGGGCAGGATCTGGTGTCTGTTTTTGAAATTTAAGCTTCGGTATTTCTCTCGATTTCTATGCATCATTGCCCTCTTTTGTGACGCTATTACCAGTACGGCGGTCCCCTTCTTTGCTGTATCCTGCCGCAGTCGCAATGCGGCGACGCGACGGGCCGTGCCGAATTATTTGTTCCCGAGTCTACACCCGAACCGCAGAGATCAAGGCCTATAACAAGTGGATGCAATTTACTCATTGCGCTTTTTTCATCAAATATTTCCTGATTAAATTGACATTGCTGTAACGATAGAGTAGTAGCATGTAAATGTATACGGGCATTTACGCCGGTCATTGTTGCTCAGTCAAGTAAAAACTTGTAATTGCATGAGGTGACGGCGTGAATTCGAAAGTAATAAAAGTGTGGAGGCTATCCCATGTCTTGCCAGCCTCCATAGAAGCCAGATGTTCATCATCTGCTTTCTAAAGGTTTCGCAACGGTTTGCCAAGACTCTAGAGTACAACTCCCGGGATTGAGTGTGTTTTGTGGCGAACGCCATTGTAAAGGAGAAAAAGGCTGAGACAGTGAATAGGGTTCTTTTTGTGTAGTGGCATCCTAGTAGCCTTGGCAAGGCTTAATTAATCAGCACTAACACTGTCTAAAGAGCAAACCAATAATGCTTCTAGCTGGAGGCTGACTTCCACGCTGCGGTCGGCCCCGGTCACTCCGTTCTGTCCGACTCTCTCGGCCTTGTCAGCCGCCGATTGTATTTGCCTTGACATAATTGCACAGTCGCTCAACGGTATCGGCCCTTCCGGCGCCGCGTCACCGGTCCTCTGGGCTAGGAAGGTAGGCATAAGCCGGATTCATTGAAAATAGCAACCCGACACGGATTGAGAATCATAACCAATCACCGAGCCTAGGTGCCCACATACTTACTAATCGGTTGGCCGATTCATCGAACTTGGAAGAAGGTGAAACGCTGAAATCGGTGCCGGCACTATTGGAAGTCTGTCTTCATGCCGAAATCTACTAGGGACCTCTCACTGATACAAAGCTAGTCAAATCAGGGGTATTTTAGCCTTGTAATCAACTTTCGATATGAATGAGAACATTTTTCCATCACTGCACTACAGGAGAGAGAGTTTATGTTGTTAAGTTTAGCCATTCAGTGTCTAATAGGAGTATTGGTGGTCATGCTCTGCTAAAGGAGTAATGATATACACAAACAGAAAAGATACCACAAAATAACTAAAAATATAAAGAACAGCCATTTAAAGAAATTTCTTCTTCTTAAATGAACTGGCAGCCCGAATGAAACTAGCACAGCATTCATTGTCGGGGCTGTTGCCACCAATCTCATATATACTGGAACTAAAATTGTGATGGGTTACGGCGCCAGATATGTCAATACGTCACGCGGGAGATTGATGTTTGTCAGAAGCACTGTGAGGGAGATCGAGATTGGTTTAATAACTGGGAAATGAGTTGGTGATGCTAGAGCGAAGAAAGAGACGCAGCAACAGCACTCTGGACCATTGCCCTTCAACAACCCCAACCAAAGAGGCTGTATTTCCGCAGTATACAAACAAGTGTTGAACATCCCACTGAATTAGAATTGGCGCTAATGGCTGTTAGTAATCGAAGAAGCGACTCTCCAAAGATTGAAACTAACAAGACACTTTGTTCCGCCAATAGTGTTACCACAGTTCGCAGAACAACACTCGGCACGTGTACCGCATGGTTCACCGATTGCTTTGCACTAACAACAGTATGAATGAGCGGCCATGATTACATTCTATTGTGGTTATTACTCACACGTGCCTCCAAAACAGCGGGACTGGCCAACGCCAAGGCTGCGAAGAGTAGAATTGATGCAGAGAACTTCATTGTAACCGTTGCGCGAGAAAGGTGAGTATATAGAAACAGGACTATGATATCGAGTGGATTCAAAATAGAGGAGACGACAGCCATTTATATACTTGACCGTTCAGGAATATTACGTCCATGTCCGGAGTAAGCCCATGGACATTGCAAACCCATTCTTCAGCATCATTTAGTGCTTACAGCATATGCATACACGAACGGTAGAAAAGGATAACAAGATTCTCAGAGAATACAGGAGCTTGATACTAATAATTGGTCAGCCGAGCTTCCGTGTTTGTCATCGGGACTCGCGTTGAATAGCTACTGTTAACTGGTGGAACATTGTCTCTCACCGCCACGTAAATAACCAGGTTTTCTGACAGTACTACAAGCGAATGCGAATGTGAAATCTCGGACCGCATGCTCCGAGAGAGCTAGGAGGATTAGGCTCGTATAACTTACCCCGTATCTAGTTGGCTATCCGGAATTTGACAAAACCCAAGGAGGCCAAAGGTTTTTTTGACATACTCAGAAGTTATTCTTTATAATCAGAATTGCTCTTGCTGTGTCTTCTCTACAACGAGCCACTCAGGGCAACGAATAGTTACGGCATTTCGCGGAGATGAGCTGGCTGTGAGTTGCCTAAACTCGGGATAAGGGGGACTACCAGGTTGCGGATTTCCGGCGCTACGGTAACATTCTCCCAAAGAAGCTCTGTAAGTGCGAGCCCAAGAAGCAGGTATATCATAAATCTCTCTTTTCTACTTGGGCTGTTTCGCTTTCCAGCTTGAATATAAAACCATGACCTCTTTCGGGGCTGTAAAATGCAGTGCAAAAAGTTCAACGGGTTATACTTGCATGGTATATTCCACAACTTGGTATGCTAAAAAATACCTGAATGGGTGAAATATTGGCACAGCCATCAGACTAAGGCTGTTCAGCTGTAGCTGTGCCAGCGGCAATAGGGTTTACCTGCCAAGGCTGCCGCTCCAGCCGGTCAGACTTTAGTCTGTTCGAAAATATGCATATTCTGGTCTAGGACCGTGCACGATTCTTATCCACAATGGTAGACAGCTATCCGTCCGTAGCCTCGAAGCAGAGTCTATATTAAAACACGAAAGCCTGGGGCATGGCGCTAATAAACACTCTACAACGCCCCGGCCCGCGCCGCCAAGGGGGCCGGCCATTGGGTTGGGGACCTATAAGTACGGGCTATTGGTCCTACTCGTCTTGGGGTTAGTGATGCAAGCATTTTTCAGCTGAAGCAGCAGATATATGCATAAAAGTCGCTAACGTATATTTAGCAAATTAGCCATGCAGTGCCTGTGCTGGTCATTGTGGGAGTGAGCCTTGCTGTTCAAAATGTAATGCATGCGACGGAAACCAATTTCTCAAATGCAATTGTCGCCCACTCTGCTATCATATTATAATGCCTTTTTTTAAAAAGTCCGTGCCAATGTGAAAATCGCCATGTATCGCCGTCGGGATTCGTCTATAGCTACCTTGGATCAGGAAACAGACAATTCCTCAACTCGAGGCAGAACGTAGGTGAATTGAAGGTCTGCCATGTGCCGCCTAGCTCCGAATGATGGCTTGCTGCCCAACTCCAACCGTCGAGACCCATCGGGCTTTGCCAAGATTCCGGCAAATCTGCGTTGGGGTGGGTTTGTGGCTTCATCTGACTGCTCTGAGCACGGCAAGGGCGGCAACAACTCCTGTATTTGCTCACCTAGTGAGCCGTTAAGCTTTCCTTTGCAGGGGGATTAAAGTGGCTTATTCTACTTCTTGTCTCAAATGCGGGCTATATTCTACCAACTTGTTGAGGAGGGTTACCGGTACGACATCTAGCTAGATTATTACAATCGAATTACTGCAATAGTTTTAACTCACCTAGAGACTATTATATACCGCGAATACAATCCTAGTATTTGCTGCTCGACATCACATGTAAGTAAAACAAACACGGTAAGCCCATCCGTGACACAGTTGGCGTGGATGCCCGAGCGCTCTCTTTATATTTCCTTGCCTGTCTCTATATAGAGACGGTCGAGTAGCCCTCAGCTTTGCAATACCTTTGATCACTGCTACCCAACCCTGGCACAAGAGTATAGCATCACCGTCTATTACTGTACTCCAAGAGCGGTTGGCCTGTTTGATCATCTATAAGCTGAGAAATACACCGATAGTGCTGGATAAAGCAGAATAACCTGAATTGACTTTTTAAAGTTTATGGGCAAGCTATGCGACATAGTCTACGGAGTCATCTTTATATTTACTATAGTAAGCCCCCATTTTTTAGGCAATCCACAAACCATAGTTATTTAGTCCGCGGTGTTAGGAATTAACCCAGCGCATTTGTACGCCGTAGTTTGGCCAATCGTAGCATCATTAAGAGCTAGGCGTCTAATTTTCAAGGCGAACAGGCTAATAAGGTACTGGGTTAAACTACTATACTTGTCATGACTCAGGTCGCGCTACGTGCTAGAATATGGCAAGAACAGGAGGTTCAGTCAGGCAGAGAGAGTTTGAGAGGGATTCCTCTTCTATACTAAGACTTCGCAATCAATTGATAGTTTCCGTTGAACTGCGGGTTATTTAGTATCTAACAATGACAGTAGAGAGAGTTGAAGTTGCATGCTTGTCGGCCGTCCGAAAATGGTGAATGGTGGTTTAAATATAGATTCACAGCTAATTATTTGTAGGATCTGTGCTAGAAGCATATTGGCTACATATGGTTTAGAAACCCGCCTAGAATCCAGTTCTCTAACCCGTCCTAAATCTGACGTGAGCCAGCACGGCAGTATCAGTAATCAACTGGGAATACATGCCGCCCGCAACTTCCGGTTTCCGAACATTTTCCCTAAGCTCATGAAATAATATATTTTTATGTAAAAGCTGCTGTCTTGACCACTTATCTGCTCGCCAGCCCCTCAGTTTTCTCCGCTTCGAATGCAACTGGCGTTCGAGTAATGGTTTGTTGGTGCCGACATCCGAGAGAATTCTTGGTGCTTTCAATTAGCGTGTCCCCTAACTAAGCACTGTGCGTCAACACACATAGATTAGTTACTACTTATTAATTGGATGTGTTTGATTGGTACAGGCTCTTCGTGAACTGGAACATATTCAAGTTCTTTGTTCACTAGAGCCGTTCGAAATTAACCAGACAGTAAATAATAGATGAAGGAGTAAATAAACAAAGGAAAAGGGACATATTGGGCTAAAAATACAGGTAAGTAAGTCATCCCCTTCATTAGATTGTTTTCCTTGTAGACGAGCAAGAAACAAATTTTATTCTCATTGTACCGTTAAGAGTTCTATTCATCTGCGCGCAGTAGTCACTGCTCCTCTAACCATTGGTAGGCTCGATCCACATTGGCATGTTGGTCTTGTCAAACTATACTATAACTACTCTTAGCTCCATGACGCGTTATCAGAACGCTTACAAATAATAAATGCCAAATTTTCAATTATGTCAGCTACTGTAAGACATGATTGTGGATAAAGCCTATATCTCAGCTTGAAAGCTGTTAGCAGTTTTATTCAGCTTTCAAACAGTCAACAGATCTTACACAGATGACTTGCTCTGATCTTGCTTTCATTGACGATTACGGCCTCCTAAATCACTTTTGTAATCCCCGAGAGGATTATCTATTTCAAACCGGCGTGGATCAACGTTCATTAAAGGCCACGATACAAGAGTGCAGGGGAAAAGATGCCATCTAAAAAAGGCGAACTTCGCGTGGCCATTGTGGGTGGTGGTCTCGCCGGTGCAGCGCTTGCGAATGCCCTCACCAAGGCTAATCACATTGACATGCATGTCTATGAGTCCGATCCCGAGTTCTCTGAACGTGGTGCTGCTGTTGCTTTGTCCGGAAACACGAGGAGGGCTCTGGATGTGGTTTTCCCGTCTTCGGATGCTCTGCTAGATGGAGCGGGGGCAGTGACGATGAACAGTTCTAGACTCATGCTTGTAAGTCCAACTCGTTGTACTAATGTATCGCTATAACTTACAGAATATAGGGCTCGGGACCAAACGCAGGTGTGAATATCTTTGAGATGGCAAGCAATGGATCAGACTCAAGTAAAGTCGTCCACCGAGGTGGCTTACTCCGTGAGATGCTCAAGTCACTCCCAAGTCATAGGCTCCATCCCAGCAAGAGGGTTAGCGCAATCAAGCACGGAAATAACCATGTTCTGGAAATTACATTTGCAGACGGAACAACAGAGCAATTTGATGCTGTAATTGGTGCTGATGGTATATTCAGCACTGTGCGCCAATACGTGATCCAAGAGGAGGAGGGAAGTCACAATCCCTCACCCGCAGGCTTTTGGGATTGCCGTAACCTTGTGACTATGGAGAGAGCAAAGGAGGTTCTGGGTGCTGCTTGGTTTGAGACACCTAGACAGAATGCTTGGATGGGAGACGGAGGGTTTATTCTGCACGATGTCTTGGATAACGGAGAAACGGTACAGTGCTACATGTCGGGAATCGAAGAGAATACTACTGGTGCTCGTAGGCGTGATCTTACAAAAACGTTTTTGGAAGAAAAGTTTAGCAGCTGGCTCGGTGGTCCTGTTGCAGATGGCATGATCAAGGTAAGCTATTTACCCTCAACTGGAAGCTAATCGAAATTTATTACTAACTTGCCCAGCTTATGCTTGACCAACCTCGGCCATGTTACTGGTCAGAGTGGGAACAGAAGTCTACCCCCACGTACTTTAGAGGAAATGTTTGTATCATGGGTGATGCAGCACATGCCACAACACCCTGGCAGGCTGCTGGCGTGGGCCAAGCGATGGAAGATGCCATGGTACTGGGAAATCTACTGGCTAGATCTCACACTTCTGAGCAGATCTTCGCAGCCTTTCAAGCTTACGACTTTGTTCGAAGACCTAGAGGCCAGGCAATTATCGATTCGAGTCGGAACACCGGGCTGATTGTGTGTGGGCAGGATCCTGATGTTGGTCTAGATCCAGCCAAGATGAAAGAGGCATTGTCACCACGGTGGAATTTTATTATGGGCCTTGACACTGAAGGACACATACAGGATGCTGTGAAGAAGTTTGAAGAACTACTCAGTAACGCATAGGGTGTTGGAATCCTAGGGTTTCTATTCAGGTGACGATAAAGATACTACATCACAAGCCGTGCTCAATGGTGAATTGCCAAGCTATGAAGCTGAAGTAATGTGGGTCTCGGGTTTCTAGAATCGAACGCTAGGATAGCTCTGTTTCTATGGCTGATTCTTTGCCCATAAGGAACCTATCTAAAAAGGCACCATGGAAATTCTTGAAATGTTTCAAGAACTGCGAGGCATAGCAGCTCTTCTCCCGTCATCTGCAAAGAAGCTCCAACAAAACATTAGGGAGGTAATCTCCAGAATTGAATTAGATATAATGTTGCTGTTTGAGCATGAATGAGCGATTGGCCGGACTTAACCCAAGGTAAGCATGATGTCAGGGAACGTCTCAGAATCGCCCATTTGCTGAACAATGGAGAGAAATTCCTCAGAGGATATTCCAATGCTGTCAAGGAACTCTGTATCACTTGTTGGATGCGCGTGGAACCCTATCTGTATTGATTGGTTTGTGTCGACGCATTTCGTCCGTGGGTGTGCGTTATTGCCTGCCGAATGCAGCCCTTCGTGCTCACTGCTCGCATCTCTACCCAGGTTTAGTCCCTGTGGATCTGGTCCTAGCAGGTGTAACGGCTGGAGGCCCTTTTGTTGACCACGTGAAATCAGTTCACTGCAAAGATCCTCAAGATGGCGAAGCTCTGACCGCCGTGCTCGAGCCACGCGGTTCCCTCGATACACCAAATCATTTAAAATCTGATGAGCCATTTCGTTGCAGCTACCGAAATCGGCTACATCTGGAAAGAGCGCATTGGCCATGGTTAAATTCAAGGCAGCTCCAAAAGTGAACTCGACATCATAGGGGAGGAACGAATCTGGAGAGCGGGCTAATTAGAACGCCGCTCTAATTTTCAATACAGCGTAGACACTAAAGGCAACTGCCACCCGAAGAACTCACCTAGAATACTATACTCGCTAGTAAGGATCTGAAGCGTCTTGACTGCGGACTTAATCCCTGTGGAGATGACCGAGCCTGTCTGGGCAAGGAAATCGTTCCAATTTTCGTCACCTTGACATCCCAGCAGGCTGAGTCTCTCCTTCATAACTGACAAGAGCAGTGGGCGGGTGGCAAATATCACACACTGCAGCAGGCCACATATCAGAAAGTTAAACCCATATGGCTAAAGATAACGCGTGGAGTGTGCAGTGAAACAAACCTGATGATACAGCAGTGTAAGAAGCCGTGTGTCTCGGGGTATTGTTCCCGCAGATTTCAAGAATTTGAAACCGATAATCTTTTCAATTTGCTGAGCGTGATGAGCCAACGTGCGTAGAATAGACCTGGTCTGTTCAAGAAACATTGCCAACTGGGTTACGCCGGGCTTATAGACGGCTATTGAGAATGAATATGAGACATTGCTTAAGCTACAAAACATGTGAAAAGGGTGTGTGCCTGGACGTACTGGTTAAAATCACGGACATCAAATGCGAAAGGTTGACTTGGAGGCTGCGGGCAGTATCGACCGCCGAGCCTATTTCCGGCGGGTTGACTGGAGTCGTGATATCACTGTCCTGTACTGACATTGGCAGTCCGACAGAGGATGAAAAATGCCGGTCCATGATGTAGAGTGTCCACCAGAGATCACGGGCATATGCAGCCATTTTGGAACCAACTTCGTGTTCCGGCAGGTGAGTGTGCATTCCCTCCAATTGCGCAATTCGAATTGCTTGGCCGAGCTTTCCAAGCACAAATGTTAGCAAAAGAAGGATTTGTCGGGTACGCGAGAAAGACGCTGCTGGACTCACGAAGAAATTGGCACCTTCACGCTGATCAGTTGAGTACAAGTATAGGCCGCCTAAAGCCAAGACTTCCATGGCCAGGAAGCTATCTTTCCAGAGAGAATTACTATCTGGCATTAATGCCATTGCTCTGATGAAGAACTTGGAACCTGGCGGGTCGGGGCTGTCCTTTGGCGGCGCATGAAAGGCTGTCCCAAAAGCCATTGTGAGTAGAAGCTTGCAGAACCAAAGGGGACATTCGGTTGCCCTTTGGAGTGCGTTGGGGTAGAAGTCTCGAATCTCATTCTCGAACTCGTCATTGTCATACAGCCGGTAGGTATGTCCTAAATGGAACTTGACAGCATTGAACAGATATAGGGCATGATTCAGTGACGGTAGATCAGCAATATCTGGCATGTCGCATGCTGAGGATGTCTTGTATTTCAGAGTGTATATCTCAGTACTGAATAGACTAGGCGGCAGAGACGAGTCTTCAGGGTACAAAGTCTCGGACAGCATTAGTGTGAGACGAACCGTAAAGGACCAGGTTGACCAAGGAGCAAGCCAAACTATAACGACAAACGTTAGCTTTGTTTAGTAATTGGGATAGCAAGGAGAATAGGTACTCCAAGCCCTGTTGTTGCTGTAGGTGTTTCTGATAGTCTTGGCTGGTATAGTAAAAGTACTCGACCAGATACTACTCAGAGGAGTTACAACTTGAGGGTAGTGCGAGGTTGCTGATACTGATGCTGCGATTGGACCGACAATCGAACAGTTGTTGGGGTTTGGCATGGAGCTCGGAAGTGGATAGGAAGCAAGTGGTGACCCCGGGTCGGCACCAGAATAGGAACCGGGAAGCGCATTATGTTGCGGGAATTGGACAGCGGATGCCACGGCTGGTGGTGTTGGTGAGGCATTCATGTGTAGGTCGATAATAGCGATGCCGTTGATACCAAAGGCTTTTTCATTTGAGCGCTTCTGCCCACACAAAGGCTCATCTTGAAGTGACGATCGCGAGGTGGGAGATGTATTAAATGTGTGCGTAGTTGTTCGCGACTCTGAAAATAGTCCGCTGGAATGATCCGAGCTGTGCTGGCTTCCACCGTGCCATCCTTGGTCATGTTCCCTCGCCGCTGTGCTTGTCGCTGTCGCTAGCGTTGGCAATGTCGCGGCTGAAGGGCTTCTGCATGCCTGTGCCCGCTTCTGCAAGTCCTTCAAATATCTGTTACAAAGCAAGGTGGTAAGCATGATTCAGAAGGTCCTATGGAGCTAAGAAGTTTCTTCCAGAAGTCTGCACCGACTTTTCTGTCACGATGACTTTTCTTTCGCCCTCAGCGAAACGACAACGGACTGCGCGCCTATGGCAGTTCTGGCATGGCTGCTTGCCAGAACATTTTATTTTGCTTTGTCTGCATGGAATGCACCTATAGGTAGGATGTCAGGAAAACATTTGCACGATTTCATCTTGTGACTGGGACTCGAGTCTTACGCATTTGCTGTTCGACGTGCTCTGCGTGGCTCCTGTGACGAGAAGTCTGCTTCCATCGCAACAACGAGCTTCGAATGGTGTTCCTGTGCCGCCACTGTCTGGTAAACAGTCGCTTGCCGAAACGGATTGTATAGCAAGATGCAGAATAAGGAAGCGGATGGCAAATATGTGTGGGATACTGGGTCGGGTAGTATCTCTTTGGAAAGCTGGGGGCGAGGCATGGGGCTCGCATGGTGGCGGTGGGTGTCTGAACCTTGTCACGATACCTGGCACAGGGTGCAGTATTCCGGCCTCTAACAGATTGATCCATTTCAGGCGTTGTCCAGCACTGTGGAGACGGACACGGATCCTAGACACGGCATTCTGGTGGCGGACACGGAAGGGTTGCAGGGATCGGGTTCAGAACCCGAGAAGGTTGCGACTAAAATGGCTGCACATGGCGTTTCCGATTGGATCAAAGACAACACAGGCAGCTTAACGAAAATACCGACATTCAAATCATTAGTATGTAACACGTCATTTCGACCATGGAGTTGTTAAAGTTGGCGAGAATGCAATTGTAGACGATGAAGCCGAGAAGCAAACCAACAGGCCCGACAGCGTTGAGAGGGCCGTCAATACGGACGATAGCGGCGTGCCGATGCCGCCTCCGATACCAAGTATGAAAATTGTGCGGATGGATATCTCACGATGAAGTTCGCCGGCTGTGGTGGCTGGATACAGCTGTCCAATACCATGGTCCTCACACTCCACGTGGGATAGGTCGCCAGATTTCCCCATCGAGATGCGCTCAGAAGGGCCTCGTGGTGTCCTCAGATTTGCCCCCATCCTGGACGTGCCTCGCCAAGTTGTGTGTTTTAAAGCGCTATACGAAGAACAGGACTGGGGACGAGAAAGGGCGAGGCAGAGAAAGCGTTAGGGGTAGAAGAGAAGGAAGCTCCAGGTACACCCGATTTTATACAAACTGCCGCCGGCCGCGTAACTGCCGAAGGAGAAACGGTTGCTGCAAGTGTCTTGACGGATGGCTTGCGCATACCAATCGGCGTGGTGGTAATATTGAATAGCAGAGCAAACAGTCACAAGCCTGATATTTTCCTGGCGGTCGGAGGTCTAAGCCGTGGCCAAATTACAACGTCCCTGGCATTCCCCAAGTCCCATATTTTCTCGAGATGTCTTATCCGAAGCCTTGAGGTCTTGGATGAACTCAAGTTGGTTGGCGGGTTGTTTGATCCCATACTTGTGCCACGCTTTTTGGCCCTCAATACGACAATGGCTCGGCCTCCCAATCCGTCGATTCCCCAACTCAAAAGCCGCGCCAGACTCGGCCTTCACCGTGCGCGACACTTTTCCGCCCATCGCAAACTCTCTCGCTTTCCCTGGTCCAAGGTGGGAGCAAACAAGCCGAATTTCCGGGGGGCGTCCGTGGCTGAACGCCAGGTTCGGGTCGAGTCCACCACTGCGGGGGATTCAGCCATGTTGTCTTTGAGTACGCAAAGAGTAGGCCATGCCCTTACTCAAGTTCCAAGGCCACATAAGTCCACCATCTATCTTGTTAGGCTCATCTACAATGGGCATAGCGCTTGAGAGCCCCGTTGTCGCTCGAGCGACAGAAAGCATTGTGGCATTTATGGCAGATTCCTCTATATATTGGCCGAAGAGAACATTGACCTGGCATGGCTGAATACGGAAAGAACTGCAGGTTCCGTGCATCACGAAAGAACAAAGTTACGGCTCATCTCCAAATGCTCACTATGGGCGAATATAAGAATCAGATACAAAGTTAGTGGGTGCTGGTCGTCATAATCGCGATAATAGCAATATGGTCCTGCATTCCCGACTAACGGGGCATTCGTGATGCGAGTCTGAGCGTGTTCTCGTTCCTAGACCATCTGCCACGTTTAAGCAGGCTTCAACGCCTACTGTTCATTCCCCAGGGCATTGATAATCCTTGTCTGAGAAGGGAAAACAGATTGAGAGACATTTGATGGGTATGATGCCAGCATAATGTCTAAATGCCATAATGCGCTTTCAGTCAAGGCATCGGGTTCAGAAGCCGCGCCATGTATATTTTTCGCCGTGGAACGCGTTCCGAGAATCCTCCACGTTGCCGTATCAGACGTGAACAAGTGTCAGATTGCCACTCGTGATCACCCCTCGGCTCGTTGACACCCTTTCAAGACTCTGTCAGGTGATGCTGCATTGAAACGCGACCTGTCGATGGTCGGAATTACGGGCATGGAGACCGACTGAGCTCAGTTCTGCAGCAGAGACAGAGAGAGAGGCGGAGGGGAAATCGGGATTAACCACTTACCACCCTCTCATTACTATAAAAATCCATCAATATATCCTCAGAAAGCTATCTGATCAAGCACAAAGCGATCAGCTTGAAAGTTCGCTATCAAACCTTGTTACTTCAATATCTTCATCCTCACTTGGCAATGCCTGGCCCTGTTGCCGCTTCCGCTACAATATCCAGCAAAAGTCCTCCCCTCGCGCCCGATGTCATTGGACCTAAGCAAAGCAAGGCTTTGCGCCCCGATGCCATTATTCCCCAGGAAATAATTGATGTGGCTCGGCGCGTTGCGCCCGAGGCGTGGAATCCCGAGAAGCACGTCACCCCGAAGACCCATGTCGTTCAGCACATGATGAAGGACATTGGTCTTGAGGGTCATGGCGTCTCTCCTGTCGCCGTCACTGACCCCTTTCCGCTTTTCACCAAAGATGCCATTCTCCAGATGCGCCGTGAGATTTTCAGTGAGACCGTGTTGCGGGATTGCCGCTTTAAATCTGATTTTAACGCCAACATGGTGCGCGGCATGGGTCATGAGCGTGCCCCATTCACCTACGACGCCTGGTGGTCTCCTGAAGTACTCGCCAAGGTTTCCGAGGCTGCTGGGATCGAGCTGGTCCCGGCCGTCGACTACGAGGTTGCCAATATTAACATCTCAATTAACGACCATGCTGCTACTGAAGTTGTTACTTATGGCGATAAGAGCTCTGCAGTCGCCTGGCACTATGACAGCTTCCCGTTTGTTTGCGTTACCATGGCCGCTGATTGCACGGGCATGGTTGGCGGTGAGACTGCTATAAAGCTGCCTAATGGCGACGAGAGAAGGGTTCGCGGTCCCGCCATGGTATGAAGCCAAGCCTCACTCATATCCCATGGGGATGGACAGAATGTCACTAACAACAACTTTAGGGAACATGCGTTGTCATGCAAGGACGTTACATCTACCACCAGGCACTCAAGGCTTTTGGTGGCCGTGAGCGGATTGCGATGGTCACCGCCTTCCGGCCAAAATGCCCCTTTGTCCGTGACGAGACAATCTTGACTGGCTCTCGGGTTATTAGCAACACCGAAGAGCTTTACCCCCAGTACATCGAATACCGCTTATCCAACCTTGAGGAGCGTTTCCGCCGTGCTCTCCAGCAGGAGAAACGCCGTCAGGTTGAACGCAAGAGGTTTGATGTTGCCGCAACGAGGGCTTTTCTACAAGAGCAGCTGGACTACATCAAGACATCGATCAATGAAGTGTACGGTCCTGACGCCGACGGCCACTACATTGCAATCGAGAAATCAATCAGAATATAAAATCTTTCCAACTGCCAAGCGACTTTCCAGCCTTAGATGTTCAGTCTTTGCGTTTCAGGATTTGTATGGTAGTACCTACTTATTGCAATGCAAACGTGGTAATAATGGGTACCAGCTATCCTCTACATCTCTCTGCTCGTGTCTTGTACTTTGACGGAATAAAACGTACGATGAAAGCTGATTAGCGTAACCTAGTTTTCGAGAATTACTTCAAGTGTGTAATTCTGCCACAGTTGGCAGTTCTCAATTAAAGCCGGACTACTAACTGGAGGCGAACTGTAGATAAGGTGTACTTTAACTACTACACGTCAACTCGTATGGCAAATTGTTTCTAAAATAGCTTCTTCAAGGGCCTTATATTGCTCACTACCTATTTTGCCAAGCCACTTGCCACTCGTCCTCACTCTGGTACTATAAATCGATTCACTCTAGAAGCAGTAATCAGGATCCGTCGAGGCAACCCCGCCGCAGCCTCGGGAGCAAAACTGACGGTATTTAATTTTACCATCAGCCAGGCAGTCAAATCTGGCGTAGTTAATGTGCCGGCCATCCGTGGGCTGCCTAGCAGCAGTTAACTCGCGTTTTATAACAGCTTCATAGTCGCCGTCTGATTCATAAAAAGCCAATATTAGTATTACGTATATGTAAGTCTCTAGTACTGCACTCGCATTACCTCTGCGCAGCAAAGAAACGCCGCAATAAACACCTCCACGGTTGCAGTTGTCTAAAGCCACGACACCAGACGCCATCACGGACAGAACAATGATTGGGGAGACCTTCATTTTGTTGAGTAGCTTGAACACGAGGGTGAAGAAATGGGCTCGCAAGTACAAATTTGTCAGTGTCTGGATTAAACATTTTAATATATGCGGTCGAAACTACATGTATTTATATTTGGATGCTGGAGACAATCTTGCATGCCTCATTGATCGGGCGTTCCGGTCAGCACGGGCATGTAAACTCTCCGTGATGGTCAGCTCTAGCATCAACACCAATAATGAAGGAGCGTTCGTGAGGCTGTTTAAGCTAGTGCTGCACGAGTAGATCCGGTATACCCTGTGTAAGGAAACCTTTGCGACTGCGTACGCTGTCCAAGAATTCTGCTCCGCGGACGATGACCATTTTCCGCCAGTGGCGTCGGCTATGGACGGAGACGGACCCCAACGAAGATAATTACCCCGCAGCTGAGTCGAAAGATTACACACTTATTTAGAGTAACATTTAGAGTGATATTTAGCGTGAGCCGTAAAAGTTATAATGATTGAAATCATAAACTAGAATCAAGAAGTATTATTAGACATTGAATATCCAAGTGTCGTGAGTATCTACTTTGCACTACCAGTGCTGAGCAAAATCATGATAATTTTGGCTGTATATCTGGTACAACGGCTGACGCCAGCGTCATGGCGTTGCACATGGCAGGCCATATATAGACAGTCCTCGCTACGTAAAAATACAATATTAGTTATCGCTTCATATTAAAACAGTGAGGACGATAGCGCTACGACAACCTACTGATTCCTGTTGACAGACCCCTTGGTCCTCTAGCTATGCCCTAGTGGGAGTCAGACTAGCTACTGGTCAATATTGACGGGTTTCTGCTCTTCGTTGAATAGAGCCAGCAGCGTCATGAATAATACTGTTCCAACTCAAGATATTAAGCAATGTTATTGCAGCATAATGAGGCTTGTCTTGACTTTTCGCCTTTACCCGGTCAAGTATTGATAAAAAAAAACTATTTAGTACTGTTGTGACTCTTGACTGGACTGATCTAGCAATGCATCTGTGGAAGCCGGGTGGCTGCTGCAAGCCTCTATGAGTCAACACCTTGGCCGACGCAGCCTGCACCACTGGTGTACAGCGTTTGGCCAAGCCAGGGCTGGGGAGTACATATGTCACACAGAGCAGGAATTACACTTAGATTCGATACGGTTGATTGGTTGGAAAAAGGAGCCATGGAGGGAGTGCGCGAGGATACCCTCTAATGGGGCGGCCCTGGTCAACCTGCTTAAGTTACTATGTGGTTTACCTGCAAAGGCGAAGGCTCCCCTTAAGAGTCGATAATCACACAACGCGCAACAGGATGAGACCCCTGTTTTCCTCTCTTCATAGCATCATAAAAACCCCTAAAGTGTGTCATATTGCCACGTGCCTTACATACTTGTAGGCTGGACCAAACTGTATTTCAAGCTCTAGATGAATCATTTTAATGTTGATGATTTACATGAAAAGATGCAAAAACGCAATCGTGGTATGAGGCGTCTGTAGCCATTTATGCGCGCTACTTGGAGACATGACTGTACTGTAGTAGTATTGGAAATCTCATTCATTCGTTCTTATCCGAGTCTCTGTGTTTCAATTGCTGCGGTTCAATCTTTGTCTTATTATAGCCAGATTGCGGCATTTACCTATGAACATAGTTTAGATCTAAGCATATAGGTAGCCACAACTCTATGGGTCACAATTTCCCATTCATTTCCATGTGTCACAGAGACTTCGTATATATGAGTTCTTTTGTTGCTCGTACAAGTAACTGCAACTCACGGAAAATTGGAAGAAATACACGGCATTACCTTTCTTGGCCAATTTCCCCTGTCAACGGCACGTTGGTGGGCACGGTGTCTCGGAGTTGAACAATACCGCTTAACTAATTGAACTGGCGGCTTGCTGCTAGGCCTGGCAAGATAAAGCCTTGGCAAACAATTCAGCCATGACTCGGTCACACAAAACTTCAAGACCGGAGTGTCTAGTTCAAGTAAGTAGGAATAATTCCAAATCACTGTAACCTAAAATGATGATAATTACACGTAGTGCAGCATACTTGGCATCATAACTAGCTTAGAAATAATAGATAAATACGCCCTTCCTTGCCAGGAAGAATCATTCTCCAGAGAACTACTCAAATCCTCAACTATATATTCAGAAAAAAAAAACCCTCAATTTCCTACGTTGCCAACATTTTTGCATAATGCGCTTCGTCTCAGCTCTGTTGGCCATATCAGTTGGCTCACTGGCAGCAATTGCAGTTCCAACTGCCACCACTGCAAGCACTACTCTTGCGGCTGTCTCAACTCCAAACAATTCAACGTCAGGGACAGGAGGTCTTATTCAGCCTCAGCTGTATAGCAACAAACAACCAGGCAGCTCTGTCACTGAAGGCTTGAAATCTGCTGCTCAGGCGGAGCCTTTCTACAAGGGCAAACGATACCTAGTCCAGGGCTGGAGTGTTATTATTGGAACCTACATTGTTGACACTGTTTTTGGTACAACATACAGGCTTCCGGAAAATGCGCAGGCCATTCACTACCTCGTCAATCACGTTGCCAGCTCTATTATCAGTGTTATTGGGAATGGAGGAGTGAATGGAGATGTCAGCGGAGGTTGGCACTGGTATGGCTACGCATATACCTCGCACTATGAGTTTCGTGATATCCCCTATGGCCTTCTTTATGCTATGATTACGGATGCAATTCATTCTGCAAATGATTGGGTCGTCCGGGATAACGTAATTTTCTTTAACGTTAACGATTCTCTGGGTAAACTCATTTTCAACTTTCAGATCTACCCTACTGTGAATAATGGAAGGCTTCAAGTCGGGCATCAGGAACTCTAGAAAAAAGTCAAGGTAGTTTCTTATAGTTTATATTTTAGCTTCAAGTTTTCTATATATAGTCTCTTTTGAAGCAGATGAAATAAAATCATAAATTACTACCGATTCCATCCTCACGAGGCTTGACTACTGTTGGGCGAAAAGGCAGCAACCAGCCGGGGGAACAATACAAAGGCCACGAATAAAAAAAATATTATAATAAAATTAATTAAGAACTGAGCGAAGGGCCATTACATGGTAGTCTCAGCTAGCCGGCCGGACTGGGCTTACCCAGCAGGCATATAACCTATCTACACCTTCACCCCTAGGGGCGAAACCTCTAAATAGCTTACATTATCTATAAAAATCCTTTTTATTATTATGCTAACCAAGTTACTATGCTTTGAACCCCACTGTAGCAGATACCTACAGACACCAAGAAAGTACATCACCTGAGGCTGCTACTTTCGACTGCGGCAAAAGCAGTGAGGGACGCTCCTGGCCCACCCCTGTTAGGTACCATCTACTTCTACCGGTGTTGGCTACGTAACCGACTTCATCCCCTCCCTCTACTATATGGGAGAGTGCTGAGCGATGTGTTGAGGTAAGTTGGTGTGGCTATTTAAAATGGTGGTAAGAGATATTTGTTTATGTGAATTATTTCTGAAGCTATGTTGAGTAAGTCTATGGGATAAGTCTTGGGATATTGGACTAATGTGTAAAGAGGAGACGATGATAGATGGAGCACTGTGAAAGGACACATAGAGGGTGGCATCAGAAGAAGATCTTTATAGTGGCTATTGCTATAGTGTGATTTTCATGAAGCTGACGCTTCGCCAGGCCCTTAGCTTTATAGGCCATGCAACTCTCTCTGCCTTTATATTTATATTCTAAGCAATATAAGTAATTCTCACTAGCTTATTAGAAGGCAGGCATATCCCTTTATCCTTTCTAAGTTTATAAAGATCCTATCTAGCTTTAAGTGGTTATCTTAATAAACAATATTAGAAGCCCTGGTTTGGCTGGAATGAACGCCATATTTCTTGGCGTCATGCTGACCACAGCTGCTTGAACCCCAGCCAAACTTTCAGTACTCCACCCTAAACTCCTGTATTTGCCGAACTCCGCCAGACTCCTTGCTGGCCTTGGAAAATACAATACTTACAGAACCAACCAGTGAGTCACGCTTTAAAGAGCTCGGGCTCGTCTTTGTTGCAATACTGCGTAATGCATTCCAATGGAGGGTAAAGTATATATGACAAAAGAACCAGTCTTGCTACTGTGTATTGTTCCCGAAATTCTCATGAATGACACTTTGATGTTGTATACCCTGCATATGGCATCTTTATCAGAATTTCATTCTTATACAGGGTAATCAGCTGAACAAATAGTTCTACTACACTAATATAACTAGCTAGTTGGTGGTGGGTGGCTGTGAACATGTTGCGCCAAAAAGTGGCCAGAATCAGCCTGGGCGCGAATACCAGGCTATTATTCTAGTTAAGCTTATAGGACAATTTTGCGCTAACAAGACCGTTACTAAGCTTGCAACAACCTACCTACAATTAGCCTTGGGCTTAATGCCAGTAATAATGTCGCTGGCTTAGCTGTAGTACATCTTCGGAAAGGGCTTGGTAGCTTTGCCAGTAAAGATAATAAGTTAGTGGCCTTCCACTGTCTATAGTTATAGCCTTTATGTACATACGGAGTGCACACGCCAGCACAATGGCTTAGTGCGCGCCACCATTTCATGTTCAGTACGCCTTGATCTTTGTAAGATTTTGGTTCCGAACTGGTCTACATGTGATACCCACCACATTCATATGTACTCTGTAGGTTTGTGTACAATGACGCCGACAGACAACTTTGTGAAGGGTACAAAAGCGAGGTCCACAGAAACTGTCGTAATGAATGAGTATTACTACCGATTTAGTAGCGTGGATGATACCTTGAATAGCTTATGATGGCCGGAATTTGCCATTTTGATGATAGAACTGGCTTTCTATTCAAGGTAAGGCTAGCAGGAGTAGTTGCAATCAGAATCCTTTCCCATAAACTATTATTAGAATTAAGGAGGATGCAGAAACAAGCGCAACGGACACTAACCAGGATTTAGCATTTTAGCTAATGATCCGACGCGCTCAAAATGCTACATGATTCTCAATGGCAAGTTCACTTTGATTCGAGCAACCCACTTGTAATAGTTTAAATGGATCTACGTTATAAAGCTACGTATTCTAAGTACCAGGGAGCTAGGTAGCCTCCAAGGACAAGGGCCTCAGGTAGCCGCTTGTAGAGACTGGGACGCTAGGCGAATGTTGGCCAGGATGACAGCCACTACATTCGGGGGGTTGGCAACCCGAAAATGGGCTTAATTTAGCACGTATCTTCGGCTAAGTCGGCGAGACTGACGTAAATCCTTCCTTGTATCTAAAAAGTATAAATATGCTAGGATATCTCGTAGAAATTGACCTTTACTTCATCATCATCATCTCTACAATCTCTCACTCCCTCAACATATTCAGCTGCTATCTAAGTGGGCATAGTAAGTCAATTCAGGCGTCTGAAAGATTTGCTTTTTGTCTAATTAACCTGGCTAGCAAAATGCATACCCGCCTTTTCTTCCTTTTGCAGGCCATAGGCATCGCTGCTGCTGCACCACCCGCAAGCACCGACTTGGAGGAGTTCCTTGAGCACAAAAGTCAATTGAACAATAGGGATATCTCGTCCACCGATATGGTTGGAGGTTTGGTTCATGGTGACAGCGAGTTTGACAAGGAATTGAAGAAACTTCAAGCTGGTGAGATTGATGAAATTGACTGGGCTCATTACGAATCAGTTAATGGAACATTGGTCTACTCGGAAACTCCTATTGATCACAAAGTTGGCAAGCGCGATGACACGCAGTACGGTACAGTGTGTCTGTACAAGGATGCTACCAGTTGCAACAGGGATTCATACTACTGCTGGCACACGCTCAAGAACGGAGATTGCATCGCATATTGGGAAAATGGTGTCAACACCGGTTTCATCTCATGGTGGGCGTCCTTTGCCAATGTCAACTTTTGGACCTGTAACAGCGATGGGCCGAATTCTTGCGCCTATTCTGACCAAAAGTGGGAACCTAGCCAGCGCAATGGCTGCTTGTACAATTACCGATACCATCGCTGGTCTGGTTTGTTCATGTGGCACACCTAAGCCAGTCAATATGGCGATGGGGTTTATCTGATGTTTGTCAGGGTAACTTGTACGTTTACACAAGGCACGCTGAGATTTTACAGAATGGTTTACTCGGAGGCTTCTAGTTTATGGTCGCATGTTTAGTGGAGGCCAGGCCAGTTTCAACATGCTTACTTAAAGGGCTGCGTCTGAGGTCTATGGGAATGGGATGGAGCTTAGAACTAGATACTCTACACAGGGGTTATCCTCCAATATATATTTTGCACAAATTACATTGCCTCGCGAATAAGTATTCCTTGTGCCGCATTGAACGTCATGCCTACTGTCGGCTAGTAGTTGTGGTTGACGATACATTAGTTTAACCGCCCTTCCGTGGAATGCCGTGCAAAGCACTGGATGTCGCAGGTCGTTTGCGGTATATCTGGGGCCAATGAAAAAGAGTCCTCGAAATAGGCGCAGCTCAGTTCCACCTCGTCAGCGGCATATTTGACGCAGTCACAACCCTAATCCAGGTGCTAGATTGTGGGCAGCTATTAGCTAGATATCTAACGACACGTAACCATATTAAGGACTTAGTTTATAACTTACTAATGTTAGATTGGGCTCTAATGAGTGGAGTTTCTTGAGCAGAGAGCATAATTACGCCTCTCACTGCTCTATGTGGCCCGATAGAACTGAAGTAAAAACCCTCTTACCGACGCCTGAACTGTAAAGGTTTCTCGTTGTTAGAGCACCTTGTAGGAGCGCAGTGGCGGCCTACGGACTGTACTGTCCTCAGCTTCGAGATCAGCCTTGGCTGTATCAAGCAGCAGCTTGACGACCGCGTCGTGCCC
>FWCC01000145.1:0-27053 GCA_900169235.1 Zarea fungicola | reverse complement strand
TATCTAGTAGTAGCTTGACGACCACATCATGCCCGTTCTTAGCGGCAAATGATAGCGGCGTCCGACCATGCATGTGATTCTTGGACTCGATATTGACCTTGCCTGTGTCGAGCAGCAGCTTAACGACCGCGTCGTGCCCCTCGTAGGCGGCCCATGATAGCGGAGTTCGACCATCAGTGTCCTTAGGCTCAATATTAACCTTTACTGTGTCAAGGAGCAGCCTGACGACCGCATTGTATCCCTGCCTAGTGGCACATAGTAGTGGCGTGTCACCATACTTTTGCTCCTTTGATTCTATATCAACCCTGCCTGTATCTATTAGTAGCTTGACGACCGCATCGTGCCCGTTCTCAGCGGCTACTAATAGCGGTGTTCGACTATTAAAGTCCTTAGAGTCGACATTAACCTGGCCTGTTTCGAGTAGCAGCTTGACGACCACATTGCGCCCGCTCTCAGCGGCCCATAATAGCGGCGTCCTACTACGCCTGTCCTTAGACTCAATATCGACCTTTCCTGTGTCTAGTAGCAGCTTGACGACCGCGTCGTGCCCCTCGAAGGCGGCCCATGATAGCGGCGTTCGACTATTAAAGTCCTTAGACTCAATATTAACCTTGCCTGTATCTAGTAGCAGCTTGACGACCATATTATGCCCGTTCTCGGCGGCCCATAATAGCGGCGTCTGACCAGTACTATTCTTAGAGTCGGCATCAACCTTGCCTGTATCAAGGAGCAGCTTGACGACCGAGTCGTGTCCGCTTCTTGCAGCCCATAGTAGTGGGGTCTGCCCAGCACTATCCTTGGAGTCGGCATTGACTTTCTTCCAAATCATGGCTTTAATCGCTTCTTTGACTCCAAAATACGCCGCCAGGTGAGCCCCCGTCATTTTCCTCGGAAACGCGTGGATGTCATGCCAATCACCCTGCACAGCCACCAATACTTGGATCGACGCTTCTAATCTTCCTTTGCTCTCCAGAAAGCCCATCACTACTGGGCATAAAATTGAGGCATAGCGAGCGTGATGACCCCAGTTGTTTGCTGCGTAATGGTAGAGCTGATTGGACTTCAGTCGCAACTCGAAGTCCTCTTCCGTTTCACAGGGCCCACGTTCAAATTCATCGAAAGAGAGGTAGGTGGCACAAATTCTCATGATGTCTATGTGTGCATCCGCGAACCAACCCTTTTCCTTTTTCTTCTGCTCGAAGTATTCTTGCGTTGTGTAATGCACTACCCGGATGATGCCGCTCTCATCGTCGACTGTGACTAATCCAGCACATGAGGACACCATGTCCTCGATCTGAGGAAGATTGTTTTTGTCAAGCTCTGACTTGGTAAGTTCCACTGCAAGTGCGCACTGAAGCTCCGACGCCTTGATCGGCCTTTCTACGCACGTGATCCACGATAGAACCTGCATTGCAAGCTCCTTCCATGCCGGCTCCTGTCTAACGATTCTCTCCATGGTTTCATCGTAGGCACTCATCAGCACGTTGAGTTTCTCATTTTCGTTTGATCCTAGTCTTTGCTTCTGGAAGCCTTCCAAAGTAGTCTTGATAGCTTTTATTGTTGGCTTGTTAAGCGACTGAAGATAAATTTGCGCCAAAAGAAACCTATACGATAGTCAGTTCGAGTCCGTTTCTTCACATCAGGAGGGGACGTGCATTCCGTCAACAGCTTGTGAGATCCCCGTCACAATCTCTTCTTGTAACTGTCGATTCTTTTGGACAACAGATGGTAGCTCGGTGATATGAGCTGCCAAATACCTCTTCACATCATATTCGCTCGCCTGGATCTCTAGTGATATGCTGCCGCCAAACTCACCAGCGATCTCAGGGACGAATCTCGATGTTACAAAAATATTTGCTGCACAAATCCGCTGAAGGTTGAAAAGCTCCGACAGGAACCTCCTACGACAGCCGTCGGAAACTTGGCATTCATCTAGAGCGTCAACAATGACAAACGTTCTGGAATAAGATTTCGCAACGAGATGGAGAGTTCGCGAGATTTCATCCCATGATGGTCGTGTCCCTCCTTTCTTGTGTCCATTATAAAGATCTTGAACGCTTGGAGGTAAAGAAGGTTTGCCCTGAGAGAGCTGCTTCAACAGACTCGTAAGCAAGTTATCAGCATTCTGCTCGTCTTTGCGGCGGAAATCGCAATAAATGTAAGCAATTCCAGCATTAGTGTCGCTTTGAAATCTTGTACACATGTTATTGACCACAATCGATGTAAGAATTGTCTTTCCCGCACCGGGGATACCTGGGCAGAACAACGTCTGCCCTGCCGCGTCCAACCAAGCCAGGAACTCATGAGAGCCTAGTAACCATTGACCCGTTCCAGGTTGTTGCCGCTTTAGGTTGTTGCTCTGCTCAATGCTATAGTTGATTGGCGTGAGCCAATTAAGTATGTCTTGCTCCATGTCACTGTGGTGATATTGGATAATTCGGTCGGCACTTGCTTGAATTCCTGAGAGAGCTGCGAATTGTTAGCAATTTAAGCAACCAATTACCCAGGTATGTTATAGCTCAGATCAGATGCAATAATAAAGAACTCTTTACTAGACGCAGATTTCTAATGAGGAGTAGAACTAATGGAAAGTAATAAAATAGCCGCGGGCTGTGGGCGCCCTTTGAAACTGTAGAGTTTACTCACTTGATTCCATCCTTCCAGCCCACGGCTCAACCGCAGTCACCCGTACGGGCTTGAGAACATGAAGAAGCTCCCTCGCATATGATGCAGCTACAAGCGCTGCATAGTTATGCCAATCACCATTTTTGTGAGAGTCTGAATAATCGCATATTCCCCGAATGACCAGGCAAGGGAAGTTGTTCATCAAACCACCGGCTTCCATCTCAAAGCAGAGAACATTCAGCTCAGGATCTGTCGCGTACTCGTCCCTTTCCTTGGCGTTTTTCATTACCGAGTTGGCAGATGCGACGGTGCCGTAGTGGACAATAACTGCTCTGCTGCTTTCTCGGAGCGGACGCTCCACCAACCCATCGGCTTCGCACGCGGTACAGCGCTCTCCACCGCTGTGTTCGTATTCGGAACGATACAAATGATCCTCGCTGGGTCGTCGGAAGGTGGGCATATCTTTCATTCTTTCCAAGTTTACAGAGATCCTATCTGGCTCCATTGGGTCATCTTGACGCCGTCGCATTTCGGGAATAGCTCCTAGGAGCAGACGAGGAGGCGCATCGAGCTGACCGGTTCGTTTGAATCGACCATCCGATAATCGTTTCCCGAGATCGTATTGAACGACGCCCCCGAGCGTGCCTCGCGGTTTACTTACCACGACATCGCCGAGTCGAATGTCTCTTTCCCGTGTTGGCGCGCCTCCCCCGATTCCCACCAGTAGCGCGAACCTTAGGTTAGGAAACGATCGGACCATGTCTCTCGCAACGCTGGCAGCAGAGTTGTTGCCGTACTGACCGTCCGGCAGGCACCCAATGACCACATTATGTCCATCAACACGGCCAAATGCGTAGGTATTATCATCGTTTATGGCGCTCGTCTCTGGGCCGCTAAAGTTGCAATCACGCATCCGACATGCTGCCTGATACTCTTCTTGCAGGGCACACACCCAGCCAATCGTGTACTCTTCTGTGAGCGGTTCCGACATTGGAGATGTAACGGCACTGTTGAATAAGTGTGTCAGGACCGGAGACCCGAGCTAATATCGTCGCGTCAGAGCCAGGCCGCAGGGTATTGAAGATCTCGGAGCAGGCGAAGTGGCACTTTAGGCAACTGGAACTCGCTCTATTCTTCTGTTGCAGGTTTTAGTTGGTATCCAGCACAATGAGGCGGCTCTGCGGCGGAAAGGGTTTACGAAGAGCCATTTTGAGGCAACTCATGAGGCTGACACGTGCGGGGTGGTTAGGCACACCTGCAGCATAGCCGCAGCCAGCTTGTCAGTCGTATGCAACTTAGATCATGCCCGCCATCTCTTCAATATGCAACTCGTGACTTTATCTGTGATGGTCAAAAGATGGTGACATTTTCATTATTTTTTCCGTTGCGGGAAGTGGATTCTGTTCGTGTTTTCTACGTCGCCTCGAAGTCTTTAGGGAAGTGCAAGCTTGTGCTGGAGCGCCTGATGAATAGTTGGTCTGGGGTGCAAGTATTGAGGTACTAGGAAAATCAACAGGTCACAAAGGCCTAAAAAGATCAAGACAATGGCCAGCCATGGTCGGACATCTATAGCATTCAATATATACTTTATCGGTGCGTGACATCATAACTGTTGCTTCTGGCGTGTCGCCTACCCAATTGAGAGCGTGATGGTAGCCTCTGATTGGCTGATTCTGCCTTTATATAAGCATTATGATGAGTATAAGAGGTTGTGGGTGAACCACAGCTAGCCGTTCTACACCATGATCATTACAAGAAGCAATCTACATACACCAAAGGCTTTGTGATATTACATGAACACTTGGCAACCGTGTGATTCCAGCAATAACTGTGAATACAGTCAGTAGTTTCGTGAATATTACCATTCTCACCCTTACAATATACCGGAATGCTGGTCACTAATTGTTCTGACATGAGTAATCTGACAGAGTTTTATACGTCACCAATTTGGGTGATTGCCTAAGCTAGGAGCCTTGACAATTATGACCTGATAGAAGTGCCTCGTTTCTGAGATATAATGAGAAAATACATGTCGCCTTTACCGTTAGAGTATACATTATTAGTCAGGATTCTGAGTCAACATCACTGTTTCAGCGCCGCGGCGCTGAAATTCTTGCCTCGAAGGCTCCGCATAACTAACAGATTTGGACAGGCACCATTAGCCTTCTTCGGCCTAGCATTGCCTTATTAACCTAAAATGCGGCTTTGAGGCGCTGATAGCATAAAGTAAATGGATCTTCGGCTTTTCGGTATTATAGAACTCTTTGTTTCGTTCGCTTGACCAGAGAGTCCCCCTTGCACAGATATGCAGCAAAGTTGTAACAGCATCATTGAGAATTGGCTTGACTTTTTGCCTCCACATGAAGTATTGATAGAACATTTCATGTACTATGCCTTGCGCATTTCCATGACATTCCCAGTTGAGACGAACGGGACCCGAATTAGATACTTGAGCCGCTATTATACATGGATGTCTAACTTGATGACTAGTGAAACCCGCTTGTTTCTGAGATGAATCTGAGCTCTGCCGTCACCTAGCTACCGTCGCTTCCGGAGCCATAGCTTCTCCTGGCTGACAAGAGGCTGATGCAGGTCGAATCTATTGGCTGCCCGTCATCCACCGAGCCCATATCAACAAATCCCAGCCCTGGTTTCTAGCCTAAATTGTAACGTTATCCCACTGATTAACATTAATGTTGCGCATTACCGAAAATGATTCCATTCTCGGCTGACAAATTTGATACAAAGAGTGTGTACTTCGTCACTTTTCACATCGCTGAAGACTTGAAACAGACACATTCTCCCGAGTCATGGCGGTGTTGCGCGCCGTCTTCTAATTGTTGCCTGCTTGACCTGAAAATTTGTCAGCTCTACCATGTAATTTCAAAATCCCAAGAAGCCGCGAATCGCTTCAGCACGTGGAAAAATATTCAAGTATATATACAGCAGATTGACGAACGATATGCTACAGGTTGTCCGCTACTCAGAGTCCTACTCCCACTACTCATATAATTGAAAAGAAAAAAAAATCGAAACATTGTTTACTTTGCCAATACAGTCTTCATAAAAGCAAAAGAAAAAATGTCTGGAAAAAACCTTGCAGGAACGACATACACGGGCTACAAGTCCGAAAACGGCTCCGTGGTGCCCTACAGCGCAACCATCCCCGAGCTGGGACCACATGATGTCCTCGTCCGCATCACGCACACGGGCGTCTGCGCCAGCGACGCCGTCTACGTCTCCCTCGGAGCCCCCGTTGCCCTCGGGCACGAGGGCGTCGGCATCGTCGAGGCGGTCGGCTCCTCCGTGCACAAGTTCAAGCCCGGGGACCGGGCCGGCGGCGGCTTCCACCGCGACGCGTGCGGCCACTGCCGCCACTGCCTGGAGGGCCGGGACATTTACTGCCACGACCGCGTGATTCTCGGCGAGGGCGATTTCGCCAACGGCACCTTTGGGCAGTACTACATTGGCAAGGAGGGCTTCCTGCACAGCATCCCCGACGGCCTGTCGAGCGAGGACGCCGCGCCGCTGCAGTGCGCGGGCGTCACGGTGTACACGGCGCTGCGGGACACGGTGCGTCCGGGGATGCGCGTGGGCATCTACGGCATTGGCGGGCTGGGCCACCTGGCCATTCAGTTTGCGGCCAAGATGGGCTGCGAGGTGGTCGTGTACAGCACGTCGGCGGCCAAGGAGGCAGAGGCGCGTGGATGGGGCGCGTCCGAGTTCCATCTCGTGAGCGACATGTTTGAGACGACCAAGGCGCCGATCCAGGTGCTTGTGATTGCTGGTAGCCATTACCCTGATTTCCAACGGTACGTGAACCATGTGTGGGCTTGATCTTTTCTTCTGCAACTTGCTAATAATCTGATAGAGCCATGACAAAGGAGTTTCTTGGCCGTAGAGGCGTAATCGTGCCTCTGACTGCTCCCCATGGCCAGATGGAGCTCAAGTACGTGCCCTTGCTTTTCATTAACTTACCGCAAAGGTTGCTAATATTTTTCATAGCATGTTTAACCTTTTCTTTGACGGCTATCAAATCTACACATCCTTGGTTGGGTCGAGGCGCGCTCATGAGGAAACCCTCGAGTTTGCGGCGAGGCATGGCATCAAGCCGGTGATTGAGCTGGGCAAGCTCGAGGATGCCAGTTCGATCCAGAATGTATTTGACAATCTTGCGGCAAACAAGGTTCGGTATAGGGCAGTTTTGGAGGTGTAGGCAGTTATCTGTGACGGGCCTTCGACTTGGAAAATCAGCACAGAGACCAAGTCTAAGCCACGCCAGAATTCTTGTGACGAAATCGTGTTGGAGGCTTCTATAGTGTTGGCCACAATGTTTACAATGAAATGCAATGAAATGCAATGTCAGAATGCAGTTCTTCATCCAGTCTCATTTTCAATTGTCTGTGCGGCAGCAAGTTGTGGCAGCCATGTCCCACGGACATTGACGTTGCAAAGGAGTATAAATCCGGATTATTTTAGTCGCCACTACTATTAATTAATAATTGTAAGCATAACAGTAGTCTCTTTTCAATTGATTTTTGTCGGACTAGTGGAACAGGGGCGTGGTCTTTGTTAGGTTGCCCGTGTAATCAATGATTGGTCGTCTTGTCCTGAATGGTGACATGAGTCGTGAGAGATGTTAATTACGGAACTAAGTTATAGAAAATAATTAATATAGCTTCTAAAATAGGCTCAATGTTATTTACTTTTTTTGGTACATGGAAACATGCTAGCCGCTCTTTATACAAGTGTGTATGTAAGCACTAATACCGCCCATTGCCGTTCTTATTCCTCAAGAATGAATCAAATTATGTATACAATAGTAAGAGTAAAATGTGTTTAAAATGTGGATTATTCTGTCATTTTTTTTGTGCAATGTGGTGACGACAGGCTGTTCATGAGACAGCTTCACCGCCAAGGCTGCACGACGTGCTGGAAACCAGGTACTATTTTTGAGTATGACTGCGGAGGAGTTTGAATCTGTGATGCCGGGCTTATATGCAGACTACCGAGACACGTTATACCGGCCCGTATATCGCATGTTGCACGGATTACAAGGCCCAAGACGGAGATGGACAGGATTCAAATCAGAGCGGGCTGGCGGGTCTTTGTGCGCTCTTGGCATGCCTATTTGAAGCAGTACTTATAAAACTGCTGATTATTTATTTTTACTATATTTCAGGGCTATAATTACGCGTAATTAATTTAAATGGTATTTGCATGGTATTTACATGGTACATTAGAATTGAGCTGGCCGGATGTGGCGGAAGCGTGGGGTGTGCATCTAAAAAATGCAGGGAGCTTACTTGGTAGTGGTAATGGCTTTTGAGAGGTAAATGGTGACATTCAAGCTGAAAGCCCTGTGAATGCGTTTTCTTAATTGTGCGGGCAGAGCCTATCTGTGAAGCGTCGGGAAGCGCCGACTTCCACAAGGACTAGCGCCATATCGCAGCACGAGGGTGGCAGGCAACCGCCAACGGTCGAGGATAAGATAGGGAGAGCGATTAGATGGCGGCGATGGGCGTTATCAAGAGACAGATAGTGGTTTGAGGAAAGGATGTATTGGATGCGGGCGGTCTTGGCTCTTTATCAGCTCAGCCTGCTGTAGCGGCAGGTAGCGGGCGTGGAGGGAGGCGGGGACATCGGTCAGCGATCGAGTGGGGGATGGAGGGGCAGAGGATGCATGATGTGCATCAGAAACAGGGATTCAAGTATGGAGTAAAGTAGGTATTGGACATGATTGGGGTTTTGTCAAGTTCTGTACATGTAAAGTGAAGCAGGCAAGGTCAGGTAGGCAACGAGTATGCAGGTAGCCGAGGGTCCGGCTGTGGTGGCCAGGCAGGTCAGTGTACGGAGTAAGCAGTAGAGGAAGAGAGGGAATACTGATAAATTTGTAATTGCATACGTAGTATTTAGAGGACTGACGCGGGAACAAACGGTCGTGCAGGACGGAGTAGTATTCTGCATCAACATGTGCATATAATCGTATAATGGGTAGACGAGTAGACAGGGGTACGTACCTTTTTATACTGGGCAAGTGCCGGAATGTCGCGTGGTCACTGGCAAGCTTGTACAGCGGAGTACCATGTACTTGGTGGGTACGTAGAGGTACTGGTAATGTGCTGCAAGGGTTTTGGTGGGTTACACTGCGGCAGACGGTTTGAGAGAGAATCCGACATGTCGGCTTCCGTGGTGGGATATGGCCGCATGAATGAGTCGTGAGTGTGAGTCGTGACAGAGTCATTCTTGTGCCCAGATTGGACCATTCGTGTTGGCAGAGCCTAGAGGTTGTTGGTATTGTTGGGGTCGGTAAGCCGAATCGGTAGAGTGTATTTGCTTTTGGCGGACCGATTTGGACATGTTTCACGAGTGGCAGCGGGCAAAGCCCACAGGCCGTGGAGGTGAGACTGGGGGCCACGGGCCACGGGAGATTTGCATATGTCGTGCACGTTTTGCATCATGCCAATGTTGTGCGGTCCTAAAGGGTAGCATGTCTGTTGAAGTTTTGGGTATTGCGGTACAAGACGAGACAGACAGACAGCAGAGAGACAGACAAGGCAAAGCCAGGTACGAGTACAAGCAAAGTATAGGTACAGGTAAAGGTACAAGGTACATGGTTTTGCCGATAGCGGGTTTATCAACAGGGTAACAGGGGTGTGGCGGCGCCCTGGCGGACTTTTGGTGGGCCAGTTGGTGGCTTTGCCTTTACTGGTAGATTCAGTGGCAACCAGCGCTGTGGCAGTCTGTGGAGGCCAGTAAAAGCCAGTAAAGCCATGGAGAGTAACCCAACCGAAGCAAGGGCTTACTGATAATCGGCACGACAGCGGGAGCATAAAACGAAGCGCCACCGTTCGAAAATAAGCTACACACAGTCTACTGGCATGTTAATAATGCTTACGAGTCTGATAACAGCAGCACTTTTCATCAGGCGACTAATGAAAAAGGGTGACATCTCCGGCCGTAGTCGCCAGCTGCACCGGTAGTCTGGCAGTCCTTTATCCGTCGTATTCTCGTCCATATCCAGCCGGCCTTCTTATCCAGCCAGTAGCATGTCTCATAAAGGAGTCGACTCCATATTTCTAATTGATTTTCAATTTTGCCTCTTTTTTTTTTGGGCTTCTTTTTTTCGGTTTCGTTAGCGCGACATCTCCACGGCAGGTGCGAACGAGCGTTTGTATGGCTCAAGTGGCAACAGCTCCAATTAATTTTGCCTCGACTTTTCCCTCTTCACCTCTGCTTCACAATGCAAGACAAAAATAAATCATCAATACCGACATTGAATCAGCAGTAGCATCAAACCACATTCACCCCGGAATCCACGGCTTCCATCCCTCATCCCACTCTTCATCGTGCAACAGGGTCTGGTTCCTGCACGGCGCCACTCTTCACTCGGCCCACCCCCCACCACCTACCTATCTTCATCTTCAGCTCTTTCATTTTTTTTCTTTCCCGGTCGATAATTTTATCCATTCTTCTTATCAGCAGTTGGAAAACCCACCGCCATTTTTGCCATTTTTACCGTTTTTATTTCATTTATATCCAGTCGCCATTTATCTCTTGCATTGTCCCTCCGCACTCTGCTCTTGTCCGGCTGCTGCTTTGTCTGGTAACAAGCTCAGCTGTCGCAAGACACACCCGACCAAAGCATTTGCGACCAAGCTATTTGCGCCTCATCCTGCGCCAAGCCCGTCTTGCTTCATTCCGCCAGGCGCCATTCCCTTTTACTCAATCAGCTCTAAATCCTCGAATCCTGGACATCGCTACTCGCCGAACTCATAGCCTATCCATTTGCGCCGTCCTCACTATATAATCGATTGCGCCCAACTCACCTCGTCGCCGCTTCAATACTGTCGACTTGCTCTTGCTACTGCTTGCCGTCACCAACTACTATTGCTTAAAACACCATTCAATCCTGAGCTCCATCTCCCACCATGACGTGGGCAACCGACCTCAATGTCCGCGTCGCCAGGAGCCCCATCGGCCGTTGGTTTCGCCTTGATGGCTCTGGTCATGTAAGTCTCCTCACTTGCCACTCACCAACACATGCCCGACATGCCCGGCATGCCTTGTGCAATGCCATACACTCATATCCTTCTCAAATGGACGCAAATCTTTACCAGAGCAGAGCTTCATTTTACCTGCTTCTCCCACACTCCATAAGCTCCTCCGCTTCATCACGTACTTACACACATAGCCTCGCGAGCGCAAAGGCTCCTACTTCCTCACCGAAATGCGCGCCGGCCTAACCACCTTCTTCGCCATGGCCTACATCGTCTCCGTCAATGCTTCCATCGTCTCCGATTCCGGTGGTACCTGTGTCTGCAATGGCGGCGCCGACGACCCCATTTGCAACACCAACCAAGACTACGCCCTCTGTGTCCAGGAAATCAAGCGCGACGTCGTCACCGCCACCGCCGCCATCTCCGCCATTGCTTGCTTCTTCATGGGCCTCCTCGCCAACATGCCCGTCGGCCTCGCCCCCGGCATGGGCCTCAACGCCTACTTTGCTTACACCGTCGTTGGCTTCCACGGCACCGGCCCCGTCCCCTACCGTGTCGCCCTTACCGCCATCTTTGTCGAGGGCTTCATCTTCTTTGGTCTCGCCCTCTTTGGTATGCGACAGTGGCTCGCCCGTGCCATCCCCGCCTCCATCAAGCTCGCCACCGGCGTCGGCATTGGCCTCTACCTCACCCTCATCGGCCTCACCTACAGCAGCGGCATTGGTGTCATTGTCGGCTCCCAGGCCACCCCCCTCGAGCTCGCCGGCTGCCACCCCTCCCTCCTCGACCCCAAGACCGGCCTCTGTCCCGGCTCCGACAAGATGCGCAACCCCACCATGTGGATTGGCATCTTTTGCGGCGGCATCCTCACCGTCATGCTCATGCTCTACCGCGTCAAGGGCGCCGTCATCATGGGCATCCTCCTCGTCAGCATCATCTCCTGGCCCCGTCCTACCCCCGTCACCTACTTCCCTCACACCCCCGTCGGTGATGATGCTTTCAACTTTTTCAAAAAGGTCGTCACTCTCCACCCGATCAAGCACATTCTCAACATTCAGGAATGGAATGTCAGCGAGTATGGTGGCCAGTTTGGCCTTGCCCTCATCACCTTTCTCTATGTCGATATTCTCGACTGCACCGGTACCCTCTACTCCATGGCTCGCTTCGCCGGCCTCATCGACCCCGTCACCCAGGATTTCGAAGGCTCCACCCTCGCCTACATGACCGATGCCATCTGCATCTCCATCGGTGCCGTCTTTGGTGTTCCTCCCGTCACTGCTTTTATTGAATCCGGTGCGGGTATTTCCGAAGGCGGCAAGACAGGTCTCACGGCCATGATGACGGGCTTCTGCTTCTTCATCACCGTCTTTTTCGCTCCCATCTTTGCCTCCATCCCCCCATGGGCCACTGGCTGTGTTCTCATCATTGTCGGCTCCATGATGGCCACGGCCGTCGTCGAAATCAACTGGAGGTATCTCGGCGACGCCATCCCTGCTTTCCTTACCCTCACCATGATGCCCTTTAGCTACTCCATTGCCGATGGCCTTATTGCTGGTGTCATGTCTTTCATCATCATCAATGGCAGCGTCTGGATCATTAAGAAGGCTTCCGGTGGCCGTATCTTGCCTCCCAATTATGAAGAGCGCAGCGGTTGGACCTACAAGATTCCCGGTGGCTTCTTTCCTCCTTGGATGGGCCGCATGGCCAAGGGCAACTTTCGCTTCTGGCAGGAGGAGCCTCTTGCCCCCAAGGCCCCCGTGTCCCAAAAAGAGGCCGAGCTCGTCTCCAACCACGGCTCCGACCATGGGCCCACCACTATTGCCGAAGGCCCTCAGAAACTGCAGTAATCTCACCCTCCGAGGGACGGGATTTACTCAAAAACTTTTGTTCCCTCGCCAGTGATGTTATTTCTGGACACTCTTGCGCGCTTGATACCCTACTACCAAGAGCCGGGCAGTTTGCCTGTGATGTTGCTCAATGCGCGCAGAGTTTTCGAAATCTGGCTTTTCTTCTTTTCTGGATTTAATTAATCGCTCGTTAAAATATACGGAGATGACACATGCTGAATTGGGGCTAAATTTGAGGAAAGGGGGCGAATTGGAAAGGAGCGAATTTGTTATGCATTTAAAGCTCGCATAGGCTGGTGTCATTGTAGTGGAAATTTTGTATATTCAATTTTGTATATAGCGCCATCAATCGATTGCCAAGTACATTTAACCGTCGTATGTGAGATTCTAGTACCTCTGCATTTATGAAAGTTACATTCCAAGTAAGGTAAAGGGTTGATCATACCCCGTCATCAAAGCAATGTGCTTCAGTCCAACTCACGACATCAAAGCATGTGCTTCAGTTCAACTCATGTCATCAAAGCAATGTGCTTCAGTTCACTATACACTCGTTAGCCTCGTTTCGAGCCTTCTTGAATGAATCGCATGATTGATGGTTGTCTTACCCCTGCACCTGATGCCCGACCTTCATGGCCGGATACTCTGCCACCCTCCCCTCGTCCCGGCCCAGCCTCTCCTGCTCCTCCCTTAGACGGACCGCCCTGTCCGCCAGCGCGGGCACGGGGGCCAGGTCAAAGTCCGAGTTGAGATGCCAGAACAGGGTGCTCGAGATGCGAATGAGCGGACGATCGGGGTTTTCCTTCTTTCGCCTCTCCATGGTCTGAATCGTCTGCTCATTGACCGTCACCTCGTGAAAGCCCGCCTTGATGAGCCCGCCCGTGACGTGCTCGAGCTGCTTGCCGGCCTGCACGAGTAGGTGGTTGCCGGGGGGCATGCGGACGGGGATGCGACGGCCCGTGTTGCGCGCCCAGATGTTGAGGCCGGGGTAGCGGGAGCGGCCGTGGATGGTGAGGAAGTTGAGGTCGGTATGGAAGCCGGCGAGGATGGTGTCTTTGCTTCCGTATTTGGTGAGGTCGGATGCTGTTGGGGCGAGGAGGTGTGGGCTATTCATCTGTAAGATAAAAAATTTCAAAAAGAAAGAGATGGAGAGAGAGAGAGAAGAGATGTCCTTGAAAGTGTATTTCTTCTTACTTACCCATATCGACCCGCGTCGCTGAAATACGTCGGCGGCAAACCCAGACCAACAGCCGTCATCTCTGACAGCGTCGAGACTCTACAAACTCATTAGCTTTCAATACTAGTTTTTTTTATGGATTTGTATGTGAGTGTGTGTGTGCGAGACGTACGCGCTCTTCATGCAATTCCCCCAGGTATCCATCACCCCCGTCCACCTCTCCCTCAGACCCTCCGCCTCGGGCACCACATTCGTCGCATTCAACCCCGGAAACTGCGTCTCGTACGGCGGCGCCTCCGCCATCCGCCAAAAGAACCGACATTTCGGGTCCGGATTATGTGCGGAAATATCCAGCGGTCTCTGATCGGGATCCAGCCGCGCAATCACGTCCAGGCACGGCTCGTCCACGGCGCATTTCGGCTTCTCCGTGTTTTCCAGCGTGGCGCCAATCTGGTAGCTCAGTTCTGGCCGCTCATCCCGTCGGAGCACTTCCTCGGGCTGCGCAAAGTAATCCTCCAAAAGATCGAGAAAGGTCTCGTTGTCGTGGGCGGACACGCGCGTGTCGCGGAGGATGAGGGCGCCGTACTTTATGAGCGCTTCTGCGGCGGCAGCGGCTTGGGCGGCGGCGAGGGGGTGCGTGGGCGGGTGGGAGAGGTACACGTCCATGTCGATGATGGGGAGGTCCATGGATAGAGGGGAGGACATGTCGACGTCGGTGGCGGCCATGTCTGTCGTTGTGAATACGGTAGGTGTTTTATGTGTTTTCCGTTGTCAGTGGCGGGTGACCGTCTTTTGTCCGTTCACGTATGGATACAAGTCTTCCAAAATAACCACTGAACAACATGAAATGAAGAAGAAGAAGAGTGATGCATAAAAAGTCACGACAAGTGAAAAAATTAAGCCACGCCCGTTAATAACCGTTCGTGCATGTGCACTGCGGGGGAGGGGCAAAGGTCCCTGAAGAAAAAGCTTCCAGGGCATGTGATTCGCTTACAGCTCCCGGGTGGGTGTAAGTCCATCGGAGCCCGCCGAACGCCTGTAGAGAGATTCTATCGTGACCAATAAGACTGCATGTATTTTCCATTTCAAGAGGTGTAAATGGTCGAGTTGAAAATTTGATTTCTTGGCTGTTTCTTGTGGCTACGGCTGGCGTATCCGTGCTAGCCTCCTGTGGCGAGATTGAAGCGTGCGGGAAGAGCCTAGCCTGTATTTTCTATTTATTTGTAGCAATTGAAAAGTGATTGCCGAACCTTTATATGGAGATTGTCCCCCTGGCTAACCGGGGGCGTTATTGATACGGTTCTAGTAGAGGTAGGACACGCTGTACATTGACTCTGTATCACGACCAAGTTCTCCTCTTCACATACAAAGGAAATCCGACAAAGGCTAGAAGAGCATATAAGCTTTAGGATTGAGATGATTATTCAATGTGTTACATCTCGCTTCCAGCTTGGTAAGCTATCCATGTTTGTTCTCCTATGCGTCCTCCCTTGGCGGTATACACCTGTAAGCACAAGTAGATGGCATCCTTGGGTTGTAACTGGGCCGGCTTCGATTTTTCCATACTGTCTGTGTGATTGCAGTTGTTTCACAACTCGACACTCTTTGATTGACACTAATTGCTGACATCGTCCAACTCCCGGTGCCGCGGTGCCTAGTACCCGGTTCAATGGGTGATGTCTCGCTCTCGTCGTCTTGTTTGTCGACGGAATCGTCCTCCACGGAATCGTCGTATGCCAACCTTTCAGTCGCCTGATCTATTAGTAGCACAATCAACATCGCACCATCATGCACCATCGCACCAGTAACAAAGGAATAATGTCAAGGTTTGTCTAGACCTCGTAATATACACACGCTCGGGCCCTTGACACGGCCAAAAATAACAATAATATCGCAGGTTATCAAAATGGTGCTCTTCCTCTTCTTCCCAACCCATGCAACCCCGTCTTCTTATTTCCCCTCAGATGCCAGCTCCCGCTCCGCTTGCTGGTAGTACTTGGCCGTGTCGACGCCGTGCTGGTTGTGGTTGACAAAGTTGAACCACGGCACCGTGCTGAAGAAGAGGGCCGAGTATCGGCTCTGGCGCGCCGCGACGCCCTGCAGATACGGGCTCAGCTGGGACTCGCCGTACAGGGGCCGGCCGGCCTTGACCTTGTCGACCATTTCGCGCATGTCCATTTCAATTTCGCGCGCGTTTTCGGTGGCGCCGTAGAATCGCACTATTCAAAGTTAGCCTCGTTTTTCTCCTGCAATATCAGAGAATTCCTCAAGATGTCTCCATCATGAGCATCTCCTAGAGCCGGGTCCCACATACAGGCTGAACGCTGGTAAAAGTAGAGGAAACCACCGGCGATACCGACAAAGCCAGCTAAGCGCATGGCCTTGGCGAAACCACCGCGGCCTACATGTGATGGCGCAAACTTCTCCAATGTGTAGAGCGCGGCCGGGGCAAAGGCAGCGCTGAGACCTCCCGCAATGTAATCCTCCCGACGGGCATATCCAACAACGCGCTTAAAGTGACTGCAGCACAACAACAACGGTCAGCAAATTCCAATTGGCCAACAGCAGCAACAGCCCATCCATCTCTGGTCGGAATCGTCGTCTTTGGGGTCTCGGAGGGCACATACGGGTCGTTGTCGATGAGCTAGATATCGCGACTCTGATTAGCAAATTTCATCAATTGAACGGTTGGGCGGCTTCCGACATACCGGATAGTCCGTCTGGACAATCTTGCTCGTGCCGACGTAGGACGCAGGCGCCTGCTTGGTCGTAGTCTCCGACATTTTGTCTGCGTGATTGAATGCCTTGCTTGCCTGCTGACTTTGGTCCTACAGCCGATTGGCTATGCTTGAAGCTCGACAGGATGTGCCTCAGGAAGTAAGTCACGTGCAGCCAGTGAAGAGCCTGCACGTGACCACGCCTGGCGGTTTAATGGGCTGCCCCACCATCGCGTCTCCCAACGCGTTGACCGTGTAAGTCGAGGCACCCAGCAGCAAAGTCAGCGATAAATCGACAAATAAAAGGATAAAAAATTAAAATGCCGTCTGCGACACAATCGGGAGCTCGAGGGGCAGCTGCTAGTAACCACGATGACTTGGATAATTACAATGTCGGCGACCTCTCAGATGACCCGTTTGCGACACCAAGCCCACCATCCAAGAACAAACGCAAAACTAACGATGCCGGGCTCGGCATTGACGAAGAGGTCGATGTCCTAAAACGAGCCAGAGTGCCGACTGTGAAGCTTGACGAAGAGAGGTAAATTTATGAAGAAAAAAAAATTCTCGACTTTTCTGACAAATTACGGCTAGACTTTTGAGTGAGGCCGGTATCCCCAGACTACGGAAACGCGCACAGGGCCTGAAGCTAAAAGGCAAAGGGCATGAGGTAGGTCATTACTACAATTTTTATCTGCGCTGAAACTAATCTTGCTTGTGTTTAGTTCTCCGACATGTCACGATTACTCTCTTTTTACCAGCTCTGGCTCGACGACCTGTACCCCAAAGCCCGCTTCCTCGACGCCCTCGCCATGGTCGAAAAGGCAGGCCACAAGAAGCGCCTCATCGCCGCCCGCGCCGAATGGCTCAATGAGCGCAAACCAAAATCTGCCGACGACAATGACGACGACGACGATCCATTCGCGGCGTCAGACAGAGAAGATCACTCCGACGCACCAGCTCTCCCCGTTAGCCTGCCTGAGCGGCCCAGCGCCGGACGCCTCATCCAAGGCAGCAGCCACCGCAACGGACCGAGCACGCCGCCGCGCGATGCGCACCCAGACGACTTTTCGGAGGATGATGACTTGTACAACGTTACGCCGCGGGCCGGGCCGAAACCAGGTCTTACTGCCTTGGTGCAGAACGATGCGCCCGATGACGATGATTTGGACGCGCTCATGGCCGAGGCAGAAAACCACGACAGCAGGCCTCCGGCAGCAGCAGCGAAGAAGGTGACTGCGGCACAGCCTCGGGATGAGGACGGCGATGACTTGGACGCTTTAATGGCCGAGGCGGAGGAGCAGGACGCACAACCGTCGGGTAGCATTTTTGGGAATCCGAGCAAAACCAGCAAGCCCACAAATACGGATTGGGATGACGATGAGGCGGCACTTCGAGAGATGGACGGATTTTAGGTCCAACTTTGTTGCTTTCTTTCTTTTTCCTTGGGGCAAAATTTCCCATTGCGACGGCGTCAACGGAGTCTTGCGGCCAACAAACAGGCGATACCAACTCAGCTTGTATGCCAGTTATTGGACAACGATTAATGACCTATACTCTCAATTTCCATTCTCTGAAGATCTGGTTCTTCATTAGCCACGCTCTGCTTTAAACAGAACCAACTCCCAGAATACCTCTCCAGAAACGAATGTAATTCATCATCATCAAGCACGCTTAGGTCAGCCTCCAGCTCCAGTAGACGTATCATCGATTCCATATTTTGCTGCTCAAAGGCCAAACGCAGCGGGCTTTTGCCAAAACCATCAGGGGCGTTAACATCCACGCCATGGTCCAACACAAGCCGCGTTATGATCTCTAGCCAGTCCTCCTGCACAGCCTTGTGCAGGATCCAGACGTAGTCATCACCTGCGTGGCCACACTCAAGCAAAACCGCGACCGTATGTTGCTGGTTCTCAGAAAAGGCATGTTCCAGAACGCGGCGTGACACTTGCGCCTTGTGCACCGGGTCAATCCGATCCGATCTGATGAGCACCTGGAATATATGGTGATATTTGTTGTCGAGCGCGAGCAGATACGGCGATTGGCCCGCCAAGTCAGCCAGGTTGGGGTCAATCTTTGGGCTCTCAAGGAGCAGCTCGGTCACTTCAGCGCAGCCGGATGCGCAGCACTCGGCAAACAGCGTGCGGCCGCTTAGGCGATTTCGGAGGTTCCAAACGAGACCACTCTCGAGCAAGAGCTTAACCCTATCCAGGTTTTCCTTGACTGGCACCGCGAAATAAAGCACCTTGAGGAGCATCCAGAAGTGGAGGCTGTGCACCAAAATGTCCGTCGGCACCAGCTTGTTCTCGAGGAGACATGCGAGCATGTCTGGCGAGCTGTACATGACTATATCGGCGATGGTCGCAGAGGCAAGTAATCCGGCGTCCGCGATGCCGCTCTCGCTGCGCAGCCTCGCCCGGACGTCGGGCAAGAACTGATTGAAGAGGACCGGCGTGCCGTACACGCCGGCGTGCAGCAGGGGATAGCTGCGCAGCCAGTCCACTTCGCCATTCTGGGAGTCGCGCCGCAGGGCCTCGTAGCCGTCCCGCAGCAGGTCGAGCAGCTCCCCGTCGACGTCGCCGTCGCCGCCTGTCTGCATGGCCACGGCGGTGGCCACATACAGCAGGTCCATCTCCGGCGCGGCCCCGTGCTGGAGGAGAAGGCAGAGTATGTCGCGGCGTCTGCGCACCCTGCCGGACGGTCGCTTTAAACGGCAGCTTGCTTGCCATTTTATACCACGTCTTGACTGGTCACCATGAATGCGGACGAGTAGGTTGAGGACTTGACGGTCATCCAGGGCCGGGCCGGCAGCGAGTGAGCGTCTCGCTGTGGGCATGTCCCCGTGTTTCGCTGCCCATCGCAGCGCCGATGCACGGTGCTCTTGCGCGTCTCGGCGATACAAAAGGCTGTCCAGGGTGCGGTGAAGGAAGCTGTGCGCCCGACAGAGCCGCGAAAGGTCTTGATTGCCGTGTGCACAGGCCCCGATGTGTAGGATAATCTCAGTTGGGAGCCGGAAAAGAAAGCACTTCTCTGCAACTGTATCGGCCATGGCCCATGATTTTAATGCTGCACGGTATTATCAGACAGCAGCCGATGCGATTTGGTGGTTGGAAAAAGGCAGGTAACAGACGAGGCGTAGAATCGGCGGGGAAATTGATGGTGTGCATGAATCATGTGGCTTTTGTTCTTTTCCTGACTTGGACGACGGCGTTGATGCTAGGCCGGACATCGACATTTTGGTGTCTTTACTACGCTCATCGTCTGTACTCCCGCTCCGTTGTCCAGCTGAGTTGCAGTTTGAAGCGAGCCCACGTCTGCTGGAAATTGTTACGCCAGCCAGTTCAATTTTTAGCAGATTTGTCGACAGTGACAACCGACAGCGCCCTTCCAAGAGCTGCGTCATTTCAGGCCTATTCCATTTGTCACATTATTCTAGCACAAGTGCTATGTATTTTTCGTATCCTATGAACTTTAATTATTTTTTGAATCCAATCTCGTCAAGAAACCACTCGCGTTTCCTGGTTGTTATCCAACAGTGGATAAGCCCACGCAATGCATCAACTATGGGTTCAGCAGACCTGGGCATTAGTAGTACACTTATTAGTATTTCAGCCAACGCCTGATATAGAGAGGTATAGAAATGTAGAATTCATATTCGATATGGATAGGCAGTTACACGATTTTCAATCTGTAAAGACCGATACCCACACAGGGCACTGGCAAATTCAAACTCATGGTCATTCCGACACTCTGGCAGCTTTTCTATCTGATCTTTAAAGGCTTCTTGGTGATTCCCATCGCCAGTGTATTCATCTTGTTCCATGGCTCCCTCAAAGAGCATCAAAGCCACGGCCGCGACAGTTCCTCCCCGCTGGAGATAGTTTGCCGTAACTGGTGGCCACTCACTGGTGTCATTTCTGTGTATGAATAGAACATTGCGTTCATTCGGGATCCTCTCTTGATGTAGACATGCAGCTATGTAGCTACATGTGTTGATGAAACCCTCCCGCATGGACTTGTTCGTCTTTAGATTTTCTCGTACCGAAGCGGGCAAGAACTTGACCTCCTCGTCATTGTTCTCAACCCAATCTGGACCGGATTCGGAGTGACGAAAGGAATCCATCATTATATCGTACTGAACCTCCGCCTGGCATAGAAGAGCATGAAGCATTCTCGGACTTAGGAAGCCGCCGATGCACTCCCCGCAGGTGCAGCCGTATCGTAGACGTAGGGTATACCTCACCAGCTCTACCCTCGGGTTGCGCCTGGCATCGTCTTCTGTGGCCAGGCATATTTCGTTTACATCTTCTGGTGAGAGCTCGTCGAGGTTGCAAACTTGACGTCCCGACAGGGCCGCAACGCAGGCAATTATGGACTGTTCGAACCCAACAAATTCATCGGAGCCTGGCACAGTCCGCCCTGGGAAATATCCCCTTGCTCTCATCAACTCCATCTCTGCCTGCAGCGCCTCTAGGGGGGTGTCCCCGGATCGGTTGCGCTTGGTGGCTAGATCAGGGCGACGAGAAAGAATATACTGGACCGCCTCCAATTTGAAATGCGTTGCAGCAAGATGAAGCCAGTTGTCGCCTTGGCCGTCCACTGCAAACCAAGACGCGTGTTGGGCGTCCGCTGGCATGCTGTCTTGAAGCCTGCGAACACCCTCATTCCCAGAGGAGTCTCCATTGATTAAAATTAAAAACGCTTCTGGTGCTGTTCCAAAGATGGAATCAGGCCCATGCGCGTCCTCTGGCTCATCCCAGTCCTCCGCGGCCGGTAATTGTCGCGAAGGGTGATCCGAATCGTCCGCAAAGGCAAACCAGCGCGAATTACCTACTCGTCGAAATCCCAGCGACCGAAAAAACTTCTCTGAGCGTGCCTCAGACTCTGCCGGGCTCTTTTCGTCCGTATACTCGACGTCGAGAGCAAGAATCCCAGGTCTGGCCAGTGCCACGAATCTAGTCGTTTTTGGACGAACCTCAGCTAGCGCTGCCTGCACAAGGCGTCTGCCAATTCCACCACGGCGTTGCTGCACTTTGACGCCGATGCTCTCGATCAAAAGAATGTCGCCGCTGTCTAGCTCGGGACCCCAAACACCCGAACCTCGCTTGAAGCTGTGCTCGTAGTATTGGCGCTTCAGGCGTCCGTATCTGTCAAAGACCTCAAAGGCGAGACAAGATGTCTCCTTTGTAGGCTCGTCCATTTCGCTCCAGAATCTAGACGCAATATGGTCCCGTCTGATTAGTTTTGCGTCGCATGCGGCAATTTGCGTGCCGCCTTTCATGGCGACAATGTCAATTTGCTCCAGCCATGCATAGTCTGCAAATTCGTCGACAGAGGACCTGTCACTCTCTGCATCGCTCAGCTGAATTTCTTCGTCCGCGGGGTTTCCAGATGAAGCGCGGGTAGGAGATGGCGTGACTCGGCCTCCATTATTATCATTGAATGTCTGAGTGGTCCGCCGCCCGTAGCCTTCGGGTTTCGGATCATTCCGATACCCTTTGGATCGAGATCGAAAGGTGACTTTTATTTCAGCTGTGCCGGGTCCCGTATCTGATGGTTCTTCTGAGACGGCATTGGACGCGTTCCCAGCTGAGAAATTCCACGCCCTGGTCCGTCTTCCTTCTTCTGCAGAGCTATCAACACTGCGCTGCCGTCTGGGCATGTTTTTGATGACAGTTTTTGCAATTAAAAATGACCAAATGGGTAGTGAAATAAGGCGACAAAGAAGAACGCGCAGTCCGAGCAGCACGCGCAGCAACTCGTCGAATTTAGCTGGCAAGGTCAGGTGACAAGTAGCCGCCTTGGCCTTGGCCTCTGGCGGACTATTTCATATTATTTTTGAAAATGTTTCATGTAGCAGTTTCTAAAATTATTCTCTGCCCAGTAATTGATGAATATTAAAATAAAACTTTGAAGATAACAACAGCCGAGGGAGACCAGCATTGAGATGAGGGTGCTCGGTAATCACTAGTTAGATCACAGGGGCCTAAAAGGCACAAGCAATAGCCAACATTGGCAGGACATCCATAGCATCCAATGCATACCTTCTGGGTCTCTGTCAAGTTCTAAGCTTTTTGTTTTGACTAAACCAATGAGACGCCATGTCTGACTACTAACTTTTCGCACTTGGGTGTTATTCCTGCAATATGCCCATGCCTTCCTGTCTTACTGCCATCACAGCTTCTCGCGCAGCCCAAGCCACATCGCGACTCTCCCACCCATCTTTCTTAACACTAAATAATGCCTTATAGAAAGCCTTGGCAGAATCCACACACGCGCGATCGAGGGAAGGCCAGAGGTATCCGATGACATGCGGAAAACCTGCGACCTCGAACCCACTAACAACGTGCAAAACCTCATCCAATAGTCGTTGCCCTCCGTTCTCTGCCGTGGAGCATGCTGATAGATAAGCGATGAACGCATGTGGTAGACTGAGTTCTGCTATTATCTGCACAGTGAGTCGGTTTCGCACTGTATCTTGGCCTTCTTTTCCCGTTTTCTGCAAAACCAGGCCGCTATTCAATGGGTCCTTATAGTCGGTTGTGCCGTGGCAAGCACAATGGGCAATGCGAGTTTGCACGAGCTTCTCAACGACCTGATCAACACTTAGTTGCTGGAGCCATTCGATAGGCATATTTTCAACAAGAATTCTTGTGATTTCGCGCTCTTCTTCTCGGACACCCGGTAAACGAGTTTTATTAGGCGTGGTTTCCATTGCAACGAATAGAAAGCGACCGTCTGAGCGGCTCACGGCTCTGGCCCGAAGTTGTGAATATTTGAGGATTTTGATGGACGGCGTATATGATGAAATGACTCGAAACAGAGCGTTTTCTTTTGAGTTACGTACGTGATACCCTGCTGCATGAAATGGAATCGAACTGGCCAGCCCAGTCCCGATCCACCAAACGCGTGGCAACTCCGTCTCCGTCTTCGGCAGGTAAATCTTGCTTACCTCGTCGAGGATGGGTTTGACACAAACATCCCAAAGCTATATCAAGTACTCGCGGAACTCTTCATTCTTTTGTTGTCTCTCAGGCCGGTGTACTTCCCGACCAATCCATTTCTTTTTCATCCATCTTTCTAGCTCTGAAGGCAGCATCTTTGCAAGGTTTATTGTCGTGACAGACTCTTGGGAGACCAGGATGGCATCGCTTCGCAAGCAGGTGACATTGACAATGACTATGACACCACCAGTTGCACTAGCTTGCATTTCTGCTGCAGTGTGACCAAGCAGGAAGCTTTTGTAATCAGGAAGCTTTCGCATCTCGGAGAGACACGTTTCGAGTTCCGCCAGAGCCCTCCGCCGGCGATCAGCTGCCTTTGATAGGTGCTGGTCAAAACCATCTGTTCCGTTCTGTCCATGTCCGAGTGGGATGTTCACCTTATCTCGGAGAATTCTGTACTGTTCTGCGATAGATGGGTGGTCGTGCTACAATGATGAATAATCTGTCGAGGAGTTGCCCGATAATTACAGCTCGACCCCTCTCAAGTTGTTCGAGCGCCTTAATAGGCTGATTCAGGGCAATCCAAAGCGCGCATACATTAGTAGCCACTCCAGCAAACATTTTCACAACAAACTGTTGATCCTCGCGATCTAGCAGCTTGCCCTGAACGACAGGGAGGAGGTCAAGGACACAGGAGCCAATCTCTAGGGCTTCTTCAATCTTCCTTTGATGGATGAGTATGTAAAGACATTCGGCAGCAGCTCGGACTCGGTCGAAGGGAAGAGAGGCTTGGCAGTTCCAAGCCTGCTTCAGTCGTGAGATAGCCTCTTCCTGGTGAGCCTCCGTGCGTGTCTTCGCGTACAAACGGCGCAAAGTATTGGAGAGATGCCACAAACTGCTTGCCAATGCGGGATGATCAGGCGGTGTTTGGTTTATGGCTTCACGCAAAGCGTCAATTGCGGTCGTCAAGTCGGCCAGATTATAAGTTCGTTTATATTGGCATTCAAGGCAATTTGCGAGAAGCACCAGCCTGCTTGCCCTTTTGGGATCCCCCGGTAGCGCCAAATCAAGGCACTTCTCAGCCAGTCCAATAGCTTCCGTCAAATCCTTTGTTTGGCCAGCTCTTGCATATCTATACCACAGAGCAACCGCAATGCCACCCATGGCGGCCGATTTTCTAGGATTGCCACTTGGTAGTTTTTCGACTTCACGTTGAAGAAGAGGGACTAAATTGTCCAAGTCCGCTGTCTCACCAATGCGGTCGTGTTGGTGGGAAAGTAGGGAAACAAGATCCACCAATGCACTTATTAGGTCTGGATGATCTGTTGGCAAAATAGTAAGAGCTTTTCTGTAAGAGGCAATACACTCGGTCAAGTCAATATTCTCTCCGAAACGTTCATATCGTGCCTCGATTTGAATCGCAAGATTATTCGACAGGGCAGATTGGTAAGGGTGGCTGTCTGGAGTGGCACGAATAGCTTGACGTAGAAAATCGATGGCCTCACAAATGTCCGATACGTCTCCTGTCCTTTCGTAGCGTTTGTTGAGATCACCTCCAAGGTCACACAAGATAAGGCCAGTTCTCTCGGATTCTCTGGCTTGAGCTTAACAGCGTCCCGAAGCAAAAGAATGGCATGATTTAGATCCTCCAGCTCTTCGGTCCGTTCATATTTGGACCCAAAGCAAGCTCCCAACCCGTGTAGTAAGTTTGGCCGTCGGCGGTCATCGGCTAACACCAGACCACTGGCCTCAGTAAAGCCAGCAATAGCTTGTTGTATATCATCCGCCATTCCGGTTTTAGCGTAGCGAAACCTAAGTAAGTTACCAAGGAGGCATAGGTAAGTTGCTCGCTCACGGTGGTTCTGAGGCGTGAGATCCACTACGTGCTTAGCAATTTCAATACCCTCCTCCAGATGCGGTTTTTGTTCCTGCCACATATAGAGGTATGCGAGCCTCCCCGCCAAGTTGTATAATATGGTTACTTGGCGCGTTTTTTCATGCAGTGTAAATTGACTAGCTTCTCGTGAGGCGTTTAGAGCTTCTTGTAGATCGGACAAAACCCAGTTTTCCTCCCACCGCCTTGCCAACAAATTTCCAAGATTGTCCAGCATAAACGCTTTATAATCATCATCTGTTTGTAGAATAAGGGCCTGATTGGCAATTTCAATGGCCTCATCTATATCGGCTCTGTTTTTTAATCGACTAAATCGCATGTCAAGCGCACTGGCTACAGCGTTTAGCAGAAATGGGCGTGCTGGATGCCTGCCTGGTACTGCGTCAACCGCCTCGCGACCAACAGCGATCGACTTCTCAAGATCATTTATTTCCTGAAACCGGCAATATCAAACTTTGAGTCTATTGGCAAGGTCGATAAGCATGATGGGCCGGCGGGGATGGTCTCGTGGCGCAATATCCACGATTTTCTTGGCAAGAAGAACCCATTGTTCCAAGTCATGGACTTTTTTCGCCCGGCCGGATCTGCTCCAAAGCACGGTGCCCAAGTTGTCTAGCCTTTTTAAATACAGTTCGTCACTCGCTTCGGTAGCAGCGGCGCTTCTCCGAGCAAACTGGATTGCAATGTCAAGAGCTTCAATGTGCTGTTGCTTTTGGTACACTTCAAAAAATATGCCGACACCATCATCATTCGTTGCTGCCCCCATTCTGGAAAACTCCAACAGCCTGTCACACGAGCCTGGATAGGGATTCTTTTTTGTGCTTTTTCCGACCGAGGACTGCCGAGGATAGCGAAAAAGAAGTATTTAACGTGGTCGTGCTTCGTTTTGTGGTGGCGGGGTACCAGGTGATACAAGACTATAAATCACCATGAGCGAGTGCATTGCATTGCATGGCACGGCTTAGTTAAGCATGGCGCATTCCATTCGTCCTCAGGATATAACGCTCTTGTTCGGAAAATTATAGTCCGCGACATCGTAACCGTGGCTCCCTTTAAATAGGGCGAGCTGACAGTTCATGACAGAAAGTCGGCGGGACAAACCATTCGTGGCAGGGTAATGCGAGCATTTGAGATGCATAACCATAAGACACTCCTCTACCTCTCTCAACTATTTTTTTTAGAATGTACATCCATCACGTACTTACAGTCTGCCCGCCCAACCACATCGCGTTCCTTCTATCAACATTTTCAAAACCACCTTCATTCCCCAAGAGTCGGAAATACTTTAATAAAACAATAACACTGTTAGTTGTATAACCATGGCCTCAAAACTCATCGTGATTTCCAGCAAGAGAGCTTCGCGCGGTGGGGAACAGCTGTAGAGTAAGGATCTCTACAAAATTGCTGTCTACCATCGTGAACCGAAATCCATTATCGTTGAGAATCCAATCATTAGCTCCCTGTAGAGCCAGGGTTGCAGTGCCCCAGAACACAGGGTACGGGACAGTATCAAACGTATAGCCCCGCTGGAGACCGATATTATACGACCAACCACCGCCGACGGCTTTTTCAGCAATTCCTGCCCCAGTTTGCCCTCGAATAGAAGTCGCAATTTGGTCCGCAATGTAGTTGATTGAGATCGCATCCCGAGGAATTTGCCACCTTGTTCCCGTGTAAGCTTGCAGGGTATAAGAGGTAATGTAAAATACCCAAGTGCCGATTTGATACCGGTGGTTATTCTGAAGACCAGACTGTAACGATGGCTTAATCGACGTAAGTCACAGTTGGGGTATGCTCTAAAGCAAGTCAGGTTATATCGAACAGTACACTTGTAAGTATCGTCAAGAGTAGA